>JAHQIV010000025.1:6157-49553 GCA_030463285.1 Phytophthora europaea | reverse complement strand
ACAACAGTTATGGTTTTTTGGTAGAGAGTGGTACCGGACTATAGTTGTGGATCGGAGTAGTATACCGGTATACCGGGAAAATGTGGTGTTTTCATCGGTATCTACGTCGACCGGCTTTGGTCTGTTTTTGCCGTTCAAAATTATCCCTTCCTCACTTCGACCCGCCCCTTAATGCAAGCCTACCACGAGCAAATGACGAGCATGACTCGTGAGGTTTTTCCGCGAGCAATAAAACCTTACGAGCAGTGCTCGCGAGGTTTTTCAATTCGACCTCACAATCACTTTTAGGGGGGGGCACCAAAATATCAGGTGCATTTGCTCGTTCTCCGGCGTTTCGATTGGGTGTAAAAGGTCATTTTTTAATTGGTCGTTATTCAGCGACGACCGTAGTTTACGGCGCTATCATTGACCAAAAGAAATGGCTGCTGACTAGCACGACCTCGTCAGAACGAGCAAATTCTCGCGAGCACCAAAGATTGCTCGTGCCTGTCGTACTTCGTCTGAACGAGGAATAAAACCTCAAAAACTGTGCTCGCTGTTTTTCCGCGAATAATAAAACCTTATTTGAGGTGCTCGTTTGGCACTTGCTCGTGGGAGGCTTGACTTAATGCGTCGTTTAGAGCATCTCCAACACGAGATAGCATCTAGGCAGCAAATCGCAAAATAATAAGGAAAACGGGAATTTGACAACAGAAGTGACAAGACTAGTAGTTTCCGCGTCAGTACTAGTATAGCTGCCGACTGTATATTTCCTTGCCAAATATAGTATAGAGTGTTTTGACGTGACAGAAATAGTAGTGAGCACTTAGAAACTCGACTGACTACGCTCATTAGGATGATTTGAGCAAAACTAAATATAGGTGCTCAGGAGGGAGGAACGAACGACACTGTGCACGTGCAGAAGAGAATTTGTCTAGGGTTGAGGCATTACGTAAGCTGCTTTAATCAGCTGACAACATCAGTGGAGCCATGGTGTGAGTGCCAGAGTCGGAGTTGCCGCGTGTAGAGCTTTGCGTAGGCGACAAAATCGAGTTTTATTGCCCCAGCTTTGCAGAAGGTGACCACAGAGGTTTTCGTTCCGGTACTGTGCTACAAGTCTTTCCGGACGACGATCATCCTGTACACGTCGACACCGGCGACGTTCTATGGAAGCTTAAGCAGGTGTGTCGTGTGGAGACGGCTGCCGGTCGTGTCATCCAGAAATCTGAGAGGTTTAGGCGAACAATCAGAACATTCACGCTGATAGAGGGGAAGCTCAATATGCTTACGCGCTTGCAGCTATTAGGCCAAGGGATTGCAGCAGCTAGAGACGAGGTGATGAACGCCTCTATACAACACACTGTTGTTGTGTCTAAGCAGCGGGCCACGACCAGCCCTGTGACCACTCCAGGAAGCCTCACCGATGCTGCGACCGAAAGTCGCCCTGACCGATGTCAGAACATCGAATCCGGTAACCTGACCGAAGTTGCGACCGACAGCCGTCCTGACCGTTGTGAGAGCTTCGAATCCGATAAACGCAATCGTGAAACTCACTGCACCGGGATTAAAGGAAATATGGATGGCGACACTGTGCATACCGGCAATGTGATTAGTGGAGAGTTTGTGGATATTGGCAATGGTGGAGATGTGATTGAAGACGATTGCGATGGCGACGACGTGATGAATGGGGAATCTGTAGTGGAGCCAGCGGTGAACAACATGATTGATTTAAACGTGGACCCTCGTCCGCAATTAGCGAAAGGAATGCGCTTTGTAAACGCAACATCGGGACTGCATCATGTTCAAGCCTACGCTATGGCCAACAAAAAACAAGTAAAGATTTTACGCTGTAGTGGCATCGACAGCCGAATTACATGCACAAGCAAATGTTGTCCATTTTTCGTGCAGTTCTACAAGCGCAAAAGTGGCGTGTGGGTCATATCTTCACTCCATTTAGAACACATGAATTGTGTGTCCGTCGCAAAACCGACCACGCGCCAAATAGCTGAATTACCGACATTTGTCAGTGCTGTCCACACCAACAACGCAATTACCACCGCCGCTTTGATTGAAATGATTTCGGAACGCGATGGTATATCACTGGCGGGACAAAAGCGGTCTGTGTATCGCGCTCGACAAATGGTGCTCGAAAAAACCGAGAAGGAGCTGAAGAAGTCGCATGAATCAATTGCCGCTTATCTGCAGACGTTCCGGGAGCTGAATCCGGGATCTACAGCAGAAATGGAGAGAGATGAAGAGGGCGGTTCAAACGGGCTATCGTCGTTGTGCAAACCGTTGCAAGCTCCTTGCCTCACAATCAGCGAATCCTCGGCCTTGATAGTTCGCATTCTAAGTGCCAGTACTATGGTGGCCAGCAAATGCACCTAGTTGGACGGGACGGTAACATGCACAACGTCACCATAGGTTTCGCTTTGGTCCCTTCGGAAGACATTGAGAGCTATTCGTGGTTTTTTAAGGTTCTTAAGAAAAGCGGAATCGACATAACCGGTTACCCTTTCTTTTGCGACCGCAACAGAGCGACGCTATCAGTGGCGCAAACACTCCAGCTTAATCTGAAGTTCTGTACAGCACACATAGCTCGCAATTTTGTTGATGAACACCAAAATGTGAAGCAGCAGCACAAGAACTTAGTTTGGCAGCTTCAGGCGTGCTACACAGAGGATGAATACAACTCAAAGTTGGCGTAGATTGATATGGAGCTGGGTAAGAAGGCAATGACATACTTGAAGAACATCTCTCCAAACAAGTGGTGTGTATTGCAAACATCGGAGAGCAGCCTCTGTACGGGTGGCGGACATCGAATTTCGTAGAAAGCGTGTTTGGGACACAGCTCACTCTGGGTATTCGAGGTTTGTCCCCGTTCGACTTTATTAAAGCTGTCATAGGATGGATCATGGCTCGAACATATAAAAGAAACCAGTTAGCCCGGAAATGGCTAGATGAAGGCAGAAAAATCACCCCAGCTGCACAAAAGACCTATGATGTGGAGAGCAGCAACATCGGCAATTATGCAATCGAACCTTCGTCTGAGGATGTTTACTTCGTCTATAATCGAAAGCCGCCGATGAGAGTGATGCGAAGAGTCACCGTGAGCAAAAGCCACTGTACGTGTGGATTCATGGATCAACACCGCATTCCCTGTCGTCACTTGATCGCTGCTATGAGCTCAATTAGGAAACTACATTTAATTTTCGATCACTTCGACTCTTGATATCAGGTCAAGAGCTACGCCAGAGCTTTCATGAATAGGTCCGTGAATCTGCCTCTTGAATCTAAAATGGCTGCCCCCGACAAAAAAACCCAGCCCCCATTTCAAAAGAAAGCACTGGGGCGGCCCCCGACTAAGCGTTTGCGAAGCAATGGAGAGTCAGATACTTCGGCTACGTATACGTGCAGTCGATGCAAAATCAGTGGGCGCAATGTACGGGCCTGCCGTAAGCTGCCGCAGTGAATGCATACCTGCGGCCCATAGGTTTTTGCTACAGCGCTGACACGAAAGAGATACTATTTTAATATAACAAATCCTTCGATATAAAGACAGCCCTCCATTTCTCGAAATTGTGGGGGCCTTAGCCTCCATGACCCGAATTTGGTGGCCGAAAACGCCAATTAGCGCAGTTAAGTATACAGGAGCTAAGTGATGGCCTGTGAGTCGGATCAGTCGAGCTCACGAACCTAACCATTGGACCCGAACATCAGACCTGCGTCACCTTAGTGTGCATGATGTTCTGAAATCGGATATGAAATCCGATTTCTGGGCGGCAACGTTGCTTGAGCCGGTTTTGATGTTGTGCACAGGCTGGATCTGGCCACGACGGCCGACTGACAGTTTGTTCCTGGTGGTACCGGCGGCAAGACAGAGCAGGTCGTTTCACAGACATATTCTGACGATAAGCTTGAGGTCGTCACCATGCAGGGCCAGAGCCTCCTTGAGCTCACCCGTGGTCTCCGCCATGATGGGCGTGTCGCCGGGGCCATTGGCGAGGACGATTCCGTCGTACCAGCTGATCTCGTACAAGATGTCGTAGTTATACGGCGCAGACTTGACGTCGACGATGCGTTTGCCGAGCTTGCCGATGACGTTGGACTTGATACCGCACTCCGCGGCCAGGATCTCGAGCAGGTTGCCCTTGCCGTACGCGACGACATCCTGGGTGGACGCGAGAGACGCAAGGTCAGCCTTGTTGCCGTCCACGAGGTATGACGTGTCGGCCCACCGCCGACAAGCCCAACCTCGATGATGATGCCTGTCATGGCGCCGTGCACACCGCACGGCGTTAGCGTTACGACCAGTCCACGTTTCTATTTACGTTTCTATTCATGTTTCTATCTTCTGACGGAAGTGGGGGTCGAACTGGAATTTTGTTCGCCAGTAGTAGTAGGTCGCCTTATACTAGTACTGGCACATTATTTTCACTGCTGGTTACCTGTGTTCACCATCTGAGTATACTTATCTTGTCACTTAAGATTGAATCTATACTACTGTTGTCAAATTCCCTAAGGAAAACACCAGTTTCGGAAAAGGTTTGGTCCCTCGTTTTTCCAACGCAGGGCACTCAGATCTCAACCTCAGACCTCAACCAGTCCCGTTCGTGTCAACGCGCAAGATGGAATCTTTATGAGGACGAGCTGATTAACAGCGAAAGCAGCGTCAAGGAGGTGCCCCCCTTCCCTTTACGCTATCGCAAATAAAACTAGCTTGTAGATCGGAAATGCCAGTCCGGGCCTTGCGTACGTCTCTACGTCGATGCTGACACGCTACCTCTCGTAGATCGAAAAGATCCTTCTTCTGTTCTCCAGTTTAAAGTGACCTTCTCAGAGTGGGCAAGTATTGTGTACGAGGCACAAAGATGGATACGGTCTGAACATCAAACCAGGGTATCAAATCCATGCGATTTGAGGTCGATAGCGGTAATATATTGGAGGTTGGCTCAAAATGGGGTCTGCGTTGGAAGGCGACAGGCCGTAATTTATTCTGGAACGAAGTGCTTACAGCACATCCCAACAGGGATAATTGCGTGGAGTGAGCGCGATGCCCGATCCGGTATACCGGTTGTGTCAGATGGTCTGTCAAATCGATGCGTTTGGACTGAATGATGGGATCGCAAGTGAGAAGGATCGCAGGCGATGAGGATGAATGGCGAGATCAAAGGAAACCGGTATCTTGGACACTCACCATAGCGGGTTCCCCTAGTTGTGCGAGTTTGTGACCAGGAACGGGTCATTACCGAGCAGATGCTGCGGCTGCGAAGCAGGCGCACGAGATGCCTGTAGTATTGTATTGGCGAGATAAAATGCACCACCAACTTTTTGATTTCCTCATAAATTTAAAAATTCTCCACTTATGAGTACCGCAAGACCCGCATTGAAAGCAGCGTAGTTCAGAGTGTGTTCCAAGCATGCCAAACCTACCTTTATCTTAAGTTCCTCGCCATGGTGAAGCAAAAAAATAGCATTATAAACAAAAGTAATCCGCAGGAGATGCCTGTAGTAGCATTATAAACAAAATAATCCGTAGGGGCGAGAACAAAAGGTGTGCGCGCGCGAACCTTTGTATGCTCCGATATAAAACCATATAACTGCAAGTTTTTCTATCGTGGTAATTCAATGCTCCTACCCCAGTCTTCGCGGAGCCCTAGTCGCAAACTGAGGTCTCAACCCCAAATTGAGACCCGCGTTGGAGATGCTCTTAATGCTTGGGCTAGGGTATAATTTCTGACAGGATCGAGGCTCTAGCGGCCTACCACAGAAAGTAGACAGCCATCAATTGACGTACTACGGTAGTTGGCTGATGACGTAATAGCAGATGGAGGATAAATTACGTGTGTGTAGGGGAAATATAAAATACAGATGCTTGGTGTTTAATGAACACACCACTCTGTCGCTATCTTTGAAGGGCAATTCTATGTTTGGAAACTATGAGACTTCTGCGTATTCCGCGACTCGAGATTTTGAGTGAACTTTCAGTACTAAGGGAAATGGTCAGTTTCGTAGCCTTTGCAAGTTTAGTAGCCTTTAATTTTGACCTATGAATTCGGAAAGAACAAACATTTATTGGTTTCATGTGCGATTTGAAAAATCGACGCCGTAGGGAATCAGAGTTGGCGATACCAAAACCAAGTCTAAAAAGGCTACTAAAGTGGCAATACGTCCTTAGCTATCAATACTTAAGTGAAGATTATCCACCGCGGCTACTAAACTGACCATTTGCCTTAGTTTTGGTATACCTACTAAACACTAGCCAAGCGTCGCCGCTATGCGGCGGTAATTTTTCTTATTTAATTGGAGCCACTCAGCTCACTACGCTCGCTTCACTATTAAAAGCAGGCTACCTACGCTCCGCTACGGCAGTTGCGCTCCCCGTTCCGCTCGCCTGCGGCCTCGCTGCACTACTCGCCGTGCCCAATGGTTCTGTGAGGCCGCCTTCGCTACGCTCGGCAGCAGCAATTTAGTTTTACCCAATGAAGGCCGCCTTCGCTGTGCTCGACAGCAAGTATTTTATTTTATCCAATGAAAGCTGCCTTCGCTGCGCTCGGCAGCAATATTTATACCCAATGAAGGATGAAGGTAGGCAATTTTGTCCAATGGCATTCATGTGACACCTCTGTTACTGACCGACCGACGGACAGCACGTTGCTCTGATTGATGCTTTAGATTGGCAACTCAAGATGCAACACGGAATTCACACTTGCAATTGCCCTCATTAGTTGTCTCCACTATTTGGTATCTGCAGGCTTCGTCAGAAGCCCAATCATCTGGTACAGATAGCGCATACGCAGGTACGGCTGCAACCTGTAGATTTTGTCGTCCCACGAAGCTTCCACCACAAGCATTTCCAGTACCGCAATGCACCAGACGCTACACGAACTCCCATTCTGCTGCTCGCACCAGTCGATCTTCTTGTAGTCAAGTTTGCCTTCCGGGTCTAGCACAATTTCCATCACCGTGCGTACACTTCTTTCAATCGCCGTGTAGTTTCGCTCAGACTGTAACGGGTCGAACATGTGACATGTCTTGGCGTTCTTGTCAATCATGAACGCAACCCAGTGCGCGCCAACGTTGAAGACGCCTAGTACACTTTCGTACTTTGGATCCGCGGCTCCCAGCCCTGTTGCAATGCTCCGTTTTTGCGTCATTGCCGCAAAGTCATGGTAGCTAGGATCGACGATACCAACACCCGAGTATATGTCTCTCAAAGTAAGTAGAGCTATCAAGATTGACGTCGAGCGGAGCCAAAGATTCTCGCGAAAGTCCAGCAGTTTGAATCCATCCACATCTTCGTTTTCAAACTTGTTCACACCGAGATTGAGAGTCTCGACGTAGCCTTCGTATTCAAACTGTATAATAGTAGACAATCCGATAAGTTAGTGTCAGTTTACAACCTCGCCTCACACACACGCCTCATGCACACTTTTGTCACTGCGCTTGTGTCGTCAAACGGAGCGCACATATCCTCGATATACCATTCGACGGTTTGTATCCACGCGGTTGTCTTCTTGACCAGGGTGAAATGCTTATTTGCCTCGTGCACTATACGCATGTTCTCCGGTTGCTCCTTCGTAGCGCAGCCGTACCCTAGCCAGTACGCAAGCGGTTTTAGAATGTTAGGGTGTAGTTTCATCGCACAAAAAGCCTTCATCACGTTCTCCAGCTGCGGAATCGCCTTGCCAACAGGAAAACTCTGTTCGACGCTGAACAATTGGATTTGAGGCGGGCCTTCGACATTGACGAACGGCAACATCAGCGTCTCAGCCATCGGCTTTGCGTGACTGGCTGAAAGGTCCGTTTAGCAGTCTCGCGACATCCTCCAGCTTCGTTGGTGTCTTCACTTTGCCACTTCGATACTTTTCTGCTAGATCCAATGCAAGCAGGCGCTCCTCCCTCTTCTTCTTGGCCCTGCGCTGAGCTTTTGTCATCCCGCGGACAAGGCCTCTCAGCAAACTTCCGCTGTGGGCAATCGTCGTGAACCTCTCTACTTTCTGTATGCTTCGGTGTTTTTTCGGTGTAGTTTTGGGCAACGTCACCTGGAGATGCCACCAAAATCGACGCGACTCTGGCTGGCGGGACAAAGCGCTCAATGTTGGTTCGCTCATCATTTCGGACAATCGATGTGCTCTTCGACGCGCGCTGGGGCGGGGGAACCTCATCATCCCTGGCTAGCGAACTTGCATCATTTTGCAGTATCGGGGCTCCGAGTCCTCGAGCCACGTGTACGCGACCGAATACGTAGGTGTCGACTGCAACGACATCCGATCCACAATTTTCTCCATAAGAGCGTTGGACTGTATATACATATCCGTCGCTGACACAGCTTTCACCTTGGGTTGCGGATCCGCAGTAGCCTCCAAAAGCTCCCGCCGACCATATCACCCTCGGCAATGTTGTTGATCTCGCTGTGAACAATCCAGCGGTAAGGGATGCTCTTCATCGGAGGTATCATAGTCTCATACCCGAGTTTAATTCTGGCGTGCATGACGTGGCGACACGGCAGCAAACAGGTTTTCATGAATATACACTTGCATCGACTCCGCTGCGAATACGAAAACACCAAATTATTAGTAAAAATCTTCACCAAACGTACAACAAGTACTGCAAACTCCCAATGTACCTCTATGTTCACCTCATACGTGAATCCTGAGCTGCCGCTCGGCACAACTGCCTTGCCAGGAGCAAGCAGCTCGACTGTATAATCCGTATTTGGTCCAGTGACCAGACGATGCTGCTCCACCGCTAGCCTATACGCGAACAAACTGATCTGCATCGCCAGGGACGATAGTTCAGGGCCTTCGTCTATTCCACGGGGCCTGCTCCCCACACGGTGGTATTCCGCGATGTACTGGTCCGCTGCGTATTCTTGGAGTGTGATCGAGGTAGCGATCACCTCGTCGATGCAATCCGTGCCCTTGATGACGTCCTTGATCTCTCCTCAATTGGATTCGATACGGTTGTTTGTGTTGTTCGTTAAGTGGGGCACGTTACCCCTTAGGTACGAAACAAACTCTTCCTGGGAGTTATCCCAATTATCCATTAAGGTCTTGTACATTGGATGAGTTTCATCGCCCTTCAACAGGTCCAGCACCCCTGGCTTCGTCGTACTCCATCTTGGTCCACCAAGAGACCCATCAACGCCTTCATTTCTTCTTCACGGATGCAGCCAGTCTCTTCGCTTGTTTCTTCAGCCATGTTACAACGTGCCGCTGGCAAAGTAGCTGGCGTGCCTGTGGAAACTCCTCCTTTAACACGGTCTTCTCGTGCATCGCCTTGTCGGTCATCAAGACGCGAACCTTCTCCCACTCGGGATTATCCTTCTTGAATATCTCAATCACACGCCGCAAGTTCACTTTGTGCTCACTCCCGACGAGCGCGTGGTGCACATATTGCCCCTAAATACAAGTGGAAGACACAAAGATAAGGATCGATGTATGAAGTATTCAATCCCAGCAGGACTCACATACCTTCCCAAACACATCATGCACCACAAAGCTGAACAACTTATACCAGTTTCGTTGGGATTGTGAGTCAAGTCCACCAGCCCACTTCGTGAAAGGCCTTAGATGGCGGCTGTCTGAAACGTCACAATACGCGCGACGTCCGTTTCGGACAACTTCCGCGGAGTTGCCTGAGTTTTGGCAGCAGAACTCGTCCACCACAGCCAGAGCTCGCTGCGCATCATTGAGGCCGGCCTGGCCTTTGACGCGCTGCCGTTGGATCAGTTGTGGATATCTTTGAGCTTTGTTTTCTTGCCTACCAAAAATACCGAAGCTTCATCAAAGTTAGACGGAAGCAAGAATGCTGAACAGCACGAAGCATTTACCTGTTTGCCCACGGATGTACTGTAGAATACCTTTCGCGCCTTGCGCAGCACGGCGACGCCCTCTTGTAAACTCTCCTCCTTTACGACCCTGTTGCCTGAGTACTCTTCCCACACGTGCGAATTGACTTCGTGGTTGTGGTACCCACTAGCCGTCACTCGAAGCACCCACGAGTTGTCCAACGTAGCCTTAACGCGGGCATTCACCCGAGCTGAGCATTCAGTTCCTCGGACCTGTCGTGCTTCCGATTCCCCTTTCCGCAACTGTGGTACGGTTGACCGTGCGTACACACAAGGGTCTTTGAGTACTGACCCCACTCTTCGGGCAAAAACTGCACCTTCTTTCGCTACTTCTTGCCCTGGCGCTTCAGTCTCAAAGCAGCTCTCTTGATCTGATTGTTGCGGACAGTGACGGATGTACTCATGCGCTTGGAGAAGTGCTGGTACATCTTCACCTGATACGCCTGGAGCACTTAGTAAGCGCGGACGGCGTCACGCTGGCAGCAGCAGCGCAGCCCCGAATAGTGACGGTCGAGTGACATTGAAGTGCGGGCCGGCGACCGCTGGCAGGGCGCTGGTGCGGCGGACGAAGCGTTACAGGACAAGATCTCGGGCGGGGCGTCACGCCGGCCAGGTACACAAGGAATTAGTACAGCGGATGGGGTGACGCAAGTGGGGAAGATGAACGGCGGAGAACGCGAGCTAGTGCAGAAATCCAGGGCGCGGAGAGTCGCCGGTGAGCAGTGAAGGGTCGAGGTAGGAGCAGCTAGGAGTGTGGGGTAGGCGGCCACTCGCCTCTCCGCTCAGTTATCATTTGGGCAAGCAGAGCTTAAATCAAGTAACTACGCAGTAAACAGACTAAGTTGGGGTAAGCTTTGGATACTTAGGCTATAAGGGCAGGGTAAACGCAGACGGAGGGCACGGGAGGTGGTTTGAGACCACCAGGGACCGGGGACGTTGGAAGGTCCTCCTGCCGTGTGTCGCGCGCGGTCCAAGGGGTGGACACAGTACGGACCCGCGTTGAAGATGTGTAGTGCATGTTGTACTCGGATCCCTGTGGTGACTCACCGCCGGTGAGCAAGCTTACAGACGAGGCAAACGTTGCGGCTGCCGACAACGTGCCGTTTCCGTGCACGAACGCACCCTGCTGTCTGAGCAGCGACGTGGACGCGCCGACGCCTGGTCGGCCCTGCTACCCACGGGCCTAGACTATCCTCAGTGACGCATCCGGCGCGTACAACTTTATGAAAATCTTGCCAGCTGCCGAAGGTTGTATGGAAGTTATTGAACTGCGACAGCGCGGGTCTCTTTTTCTTTCCCGCCCGACTTCGGTGAAAATTTGGTGAGAGTTCGGTGTCTTCGGATCCACCTCCAGATGTAGCGTTCCCTGACTCTTCCTCATCACCTGTACCCAGTCCTTCCTCCTCATCTTCACCCGCGTCTTACTCCATGTACTGTGAACCGTTTTCGGGCAAGTCCGCTTCTAGCTGAACCGGTGGTTCCGCGAGGTCGATAATGCGATCGCTTCGAGGATGATCGAAGAGCCGACGGCGAGAGCCAACTTCCTGTTGTCTCGCCTGTCCGGAAAGGCCCTTGGCAAGCTCGTCGTCGCCCGCGACGCGTTCCCCACTCTGGAGAGTTTCCAGAGAGACCTCTGAATCGCGTTGGAGCCTCTGCAAGACGAGTCGCGCACGCGTGCAACCTTCTTCGCCCTCCGACAGGGCAAGATGTCCATGCGCGACTACGTGCAGAAGACCCGCCGCCGGGTTTCGTGCATTGTCACGAACCTGATTGACGTTTCCTCTCAGGTGCACGTCTTCATCTTCGGGATGCGTGAGGGAATGACACGGTACGGCATCACGCGAGCGGAGTCGTCGACGCTTGAAGCCGCGTTCGCGCTCGCGTTGCGCGAGGCCTACACGGTGGCATCCTTCTACGCGCGAGCGCTGACGCCAGACGCTCGGGTGTTGGTCCATCGAACCTCGAACTGGGGAACTGGAACCTTGATAACATCTGCGTTTTTCTCGTTGTTCATCTCATATCGCGAAATTATGCCAACGCGAAAGGCTGCACCGATCTCGCGATAGTTTTGACGAGGCATCCAGTCCTCATCTGTCGGAGAGAAAGCAACGTTTGCATTCACGAGTTTATCCGCTGATTTTTGAGTTCTTCGCAGCATCTCATGTTTGAAGGCAGCTTCGCCCGTCTTCTTTGACACCTTTTTGGTTGTGGTCCCTTTCGTTTTCATGGTAGTAGAGCGTTTGGGGTCATTTGTTGCCCGTTTTGGTTTCAATAGCCACGCGACGTATCTGTCGATGGCTCGTGCGTACCACCATCCGATTGCAGTAGTATCGGCACTTGCAGTTTACGTCGATCACCTTTGTTTTTTGTATGCCCGCGAGCTGACGCCACTATCCGATTGGGTTGGTCGCAGTCTCTCGTCAGCGTTTGATGCTAGCGCTACCGCGACGCTTTGACGGACCTCGTTTTTTTTACTTCGGGGACAATTAGGACAATATAGTCGCTGTCGTTGAGGAAGTACGTTGAGAGGTCGACGTCCAGCTCATGCCTTCGTAGCAGGTTTTACTACAGAAGCAGTGATTCCTAAAATCCTCCATGATCTCCCCACCGACGGTACGGTGCGCAAGCGACAGTGCCACGTCATGAGAGCAAAAATGATGCATGAATGCGTTGCATCCCGTACAACTTATGTCTGTTGACCATCCTGATTTACAAACAGCGCAAAGAGTCACTTCAAAATGTGTTTCGTGTGATTCAATATCTTCGCCACTTGTACCAATTCGACAGGATCATCCACCAGCTTCGTGACTGAACTACAATCGCCAGCAGCAGGCGCTTTCTCCTCTGCATCAGCCAGGCTCAACACTGACGAGCGTGATCTTGTCCACGAAGGCTTGCCTCGACGATTTCATAACTCCTCTCTTCAACCGTGGATATGTCCGTCGTATTTTTGCCCGAGGCGTTTTCAGCACCGCCCCCCATCGTATTATGCCACTAGAGTTAATTCCCCCAGAAATTAATCGTTGCCCTCAACGCCATGACGATCATCCAGATTTCCCCGATCACGTGGGGGTCTTGAAGTCCATCCAGCGCGACGAAGGACCACCCATGCTTCCGCAAAGACTGCACGATCACCAGATAGTATATACAATATTAGCACCTAGAGGCACTCAAGAGCCGAGGTTTTTGTCGTAACCTCGAAGATGCCATTGCGCTATTGAGTCACTCTTCTCTTGTCGTTTCCGCAGCGTGGGGTATTAGCTAGGCTCACTGGAGAAAACATCCTGCGAACGGTCGCGACGTGCCTTTTCACCCGAGAAACCACAGCCCCACAAATCAAGATTGCAATCCTTCATATTTGATGAACTGGCGCTCAGCAATCAGTAGAGCGCTTATTTGAGAATTTCCTCCGGTCTGCAACACTAAGAGTCTGGGATGGTCGATCGACGGCGTGATGCAATCGATGTGAGTGCTTAGTTGCCCTTCACGACTCTGTGGAGCTGAACTAATATCATGGTCACCTTGGACCTTACCTGTTAACTACCAGGTCCAAGGCGAACTGTAGCATCGAACGGTAGATCATTGTATGGAAAGACTCATGACGTACGCCATATCGTTTTGATGAAGGAATGATTACAACCACGCACTTACTCAGATCTCTAGCCACTAGCATACTTTATCTGCGGGGAAACCATATTGTTTGACTGGGTCTTTCCTGTGTGTGTACCAACGCCTCACCGGCTACGTATGCAAATGTATACAAACAGATAAGAGACGGATTGCCAACCAACAGCGATAAAGGTGTTTGCAGCGGAGTACAATTCATCTGAAGACGTCGAAGAATTGATAGTGGCTCACCCAGTGAAGGACATGGACCAATTACACAAAGCCATTTGCTTGGGAAAGAGTGAATACGCCCACAACTACCTGTGGATGATGAGATGGTGCAGACATGCATGGTGTTGTCGGAGGTAAGTAGCATCAGTTTGGTAAAGATTCTCACTGGCTTCAACAAATCCCTGGCATCGCCAGCCGAGTTAACGATATCCGGTGTAATAGATCATGGGCTCACGACAACTTGCACGCTTCCTCCGAACACACGTTCATCTAGACGATAGGAACCATCAAAATAGGCCCCACTATCTAACGAGATGAGGTCGAGGTCCGCAAATGCTAACGGGAGGTCGTTGACTGCACGCGCGATAATCCCAGGCAAGTACGGTTGGCGGGAAAACCACGGAAACGGGTCCATTCCAGCGGTGAACATCGAACTTCACGCAGGTAAAAGCGAAAATGCTGAAGAAAAAAAAGGTCGTGAATAACTGTACATCGTGCCGCATCAATCGATTTTGTAGATTTGCCCGAGTCCATGGAGATTGGCGCTATTGAAGCCGTGTCGAGGTCGCGGTTTATCTCGACTCCCCGTGGTCCGAGGTACAACAACGAAAATCGTCCGCGTGACAGTCACCAGCTCATCTGCCACCGCTGTCGCTAGCCTGGGCATCGCGCAGCAGTATGCCGTGCTCCGGCTCCAGTTCTGGCAAGTGCTGAAGTCGTCGGCTAGACCGACGACACGTTCCCGGTCGCCCATCCAAAAACCGGTCGGGGCCAGTAGGTGCGGGGCGCCCTACTGGCTGGAATAGGGGACCTGGTTCCCCAGTGGCAACCGATCCACATAGCCCCCTCGTACTTTACACACATTTCAATACCACCCCACGTCCTGCGACTCAAAGTTGATCCTCATCAGTCTCCACGACGCTGCCGCGGAGCGCCTGCTCCGTGCGTTGTTTGACTCCGGAGCCACGAACAACTTCATTCGTGACGATTGCCTCGCTCTTCTCCCGTCCCATGTGCGCGTGCGGGATGGACCGGCCGAGATCGTCGTGAAGCTGGCGGACAGCAAACCCCACCGCGCTCCGCGGCGGGCTGTGTCGATGGCGTACATGTTCGATGGCTTCTCCACCAACGACGACTTCCTGGCCATCGAGCTGAACTACGCCTTCGACTAGATTTTGGCAACACCGTAGCTCGTTCGCTACCAGCCGGAGATCGACTGGCTAGCCCGTTCGGTTCGTCGGCGCGTCGGCTACGACGTCAGTGAGGTGTTCACTCACCTACTCGTCGCCCCGTCGCGCCACGTCGCTGTCGTGGATCGCAAAATTCACGCCACAGCCCCCACGGCAAGTGAGCGATGCCCTCGCTGGCTGGAGTGCGCGGCCACCTGCATCGGTCCAGTCAGCAATCCGTCCTTGCGAGCGCACGAGGGCATGAAGAACAACGCGGTCGAGCAGAGGCTCCCGTACGTGAACAACGCGGTCGAGCAGAGGCTCCCGTACGTGAACAACGCGGTCGAGCAGAGGCTCGCGCACGTGAACAACGCGGTCGAGCAGAGGATCCCGTGTGCGAGTACCGCGGGCGAACATAGGCTCCCGCTCGAGAATGCGACGGTCGAGCAGCGACTCCCGTTCGCTGATGATTCCGTTGCGCAGGTCCAAGCCCTGCGCGACACCGGCATGGTCGAGAATGAGCTCTCATGTCTAGAGAAGGGTGAAACATTCAGCGAATCCGGATCCAGCGAGACTTTGGCCTCGAGCAGCGGCTCGAGGCGACTGAGGAAGTTCAAGCGCAACCGGTCCGGATGCCGCCGTCTTCGACGGAGATCTACTGCGGTCGATCAGGTTTCCGTCGAGCGAAGTTCTCAACATCGTCGAGTACTCGGAGGCCTCTCCTAACCGAGCCCGTACGATCGAAGTGGCGAACTCTCCCTCTGACGCGGCAACCACCACGCGGCTCCCAGGCCTCTCCTGGAAGCATTTCCTGCGCGACCTTAACGCCGGCGAGATCGAGCAAGACTGTCTTCTCACCAACTCAAACCATCCCGCCGTGCTTGCCATCGCAGTCAGCGACGATGCCTCATCGTCGCGAACGAAGGCGGCTGAGCCAAAGTCAGTTCGCGAGGAACGCTTCGCCGCGCAGTCTTGGACGGCTCTCCAAGAGTCGAACAACCCCGTGTACCCGCTCACGCGCGAGTTCGAAGCCATCTTCCCCGAGACGATTCCAGCTGAGCTTCCCGCCGAGCGAGGCGTTCAACACGAGATCGCCTCGTGCCCGGGTCGAAGTACTGCGTGACGCGGCAGTGACCACTGCCACGAGATCAGGTCCAAGCCATCGATGATTTCTTCGAAGTCCGACGTTCTGTGTGAAGAAGGCGACTGGCGGGTGGCGCATCGTCCACGCGTTCAACAATTTGAACGACGTCACCATCCCCGCGTAGACGCCCATTCCCTGGAAGGACATGGTCCTCGACACCATGTCTGGCAGCGTCATCTATAGCGCGATCGATCTGACAGACGGCTTCCATCAGATCCTCATGAGAGAGAGCGACACAACCTTCTCACAGCCGTCAGCAACCCCAGCGGCATGCTCTGGGAGTGGCTCGTGATGCCGCAGGGTCTAAAGAATGCACCGGCTACTTTCAACAGGATGTGTTTTCACGTGCTGCGCCCGCTCCGTGCCTTTGTACCAAGCTACTTCGACGACATTTTTGTCCACAGTCGCGCTGAGGGTAGCCTCAGCGCCGTCGACGTATATCTCCGGCATCGGCGCCAGGTTTTCGAGAAGATGCGCGAATACAAGCTGTACGCCAACCTCAAGAAGTGCGTGTTCTGTGCTCCGGAGATTCCGTTGCTGGGCTGCTACGTCAGCAAGAGCGGCGTTCGCGCCGACCCGGAGATGATCTCGCCGATCTGTTCTTGGCCAACCCCAACAACCAGACGGAGTTGCGCCAATGGTTGGGCCTCGCGAATTACCTTCACAAATATACGAACGATTATGCGGGCCTGATTCAGCCGATGGCATCCTTGTTGAAGAAGGATGCGGCGTGGAACTGGCGTCCTGAACATCAGGACGTGTTCGAGGCCGTGGAGAAGAGTCTCGCCTCCGCGCCCGTCTTGATGCTGCCTGACACGTCAATACCCTTCCACGTCGTGTGCGACGCAAGTGATTTCGCCATCGGGTGCGCCCTCATGCAATTTGACGATGAGGGCCGCGAACGCGTCGTGAGTTATCAATCACGACAGATGAAGCCGGCGGAGAAGAACTACCCCGTCCTCGACAAGGAGCTCCTTGCGATGCGCTACGCTCTGATCAAGTTCAGAGTGTACCTCCTCGGCGAGCAGACGTTCGCAGTCTACACGGATCATGCCTCGCTACGAACGGCGATGAAGAGTCCCCATCTCTCTCAGCGCATGGCGCGACGGCTCTCATTCTTTGCCGAGTACAACTTCGACGTTCACTACAAGCCGGGCTAGAATAACATTCTTGCCGATGCGCTCTCCAGGCGCTCGGATTACGACCCTCGGCGCTTGACGCGTCACCAGGATATCCCTGACGACGATGACGATGATGACGACTGCGCCACCTGCGTGACACTGGGCATCAACGCCACAGTATCAAGCCAGCTCTGCCGCTGTGTCAGCCAATTGCTGACGCGTATGACGAGGACGCCTTCTACGCCGGGATCATCCGGTATCTGCGTAATCCTACGGCAGAGACGCTCGCAAAGTTGACGCGCCCCACGCGTGATGTCATCACGCGTTATGATCTTGATGGCGATCTCCTGACGTACGCCATCGACACGTCCGACACGCCGCGTGTCGTCATCTCCGCAGATGACGACCTTCGTGCTCGTCTGGCGCACGAGTACCACGATGCACCCGCCGGTGGTCATCTCGGGCGCGAGAAGACGTTCGCAGCACTCCCTCGCGACTTCTTCTGGCCTCGCATGTACAAGTGGATACGGAAATTGGTCCGTTCCTGCGAGGTCTGTCAGCGTGTGAAGCCTGCTGCTTCAAAGCAGGCTCCGCTACGTCCGCTCCCCATCGCCACGAGCGCGTGGCGATCTGTCTGCATGGCCTTCATCTTTGGACTTCCACGCGACGCCGAGGGACGCACAGGCGTCCTCATCTTCGTCGACCGCTCCAGCAAGATGATGCATCTTGCTCCAGACGCGGCGGAAGTGACGGCCGCCATGTCGGCCGAGCTGTTCCTCGACCTGGTGTTCCCGATACCACGGCCTCTCGGAGTCCATCGTCTCAGATCGCGATCCCCGTTTCACATTCGCGTTCTGGACGCGGCTGGTTGCGCTGCTGAGGACCCGCTTGCTCATGTCCACGGCAGCGTATCCAGAGACGGATGGGCAAACGGAGCGCGTGAACCGCGTTCCTGAGGACGCCTTACGCAGCTACGCGACGTCTTTCGACTCCTGGAGCTCGTTCTTACCGATGGCCGAGTTTGCGCTGAACGACTCGACCCACGTGTCGACAGGTCTGACGCCGTTCTTCGTGAACAACGCCGGGCACGTGCGCGTTCCGGCGCTATTAGCCGTCCGAAGTTCCGACGCAGCAGCAGTCTGCACTCTTGGTGGGGGGGACGGCATCGACATCGAAGTCGGCGCAGACATCGAGTGATCCCCCGCTGCCCCAGTCGGGCGAGTCAAGCACACAAGACACTGCAGCCGAGGGCAACGCCCTTCATGGTGTGGCATACAAGGAGTCTTTTGCTATCGACGCGGCTCCACCCGCCGCGCCCGCCGTCGCCAATGCAAACTTCGCTCCGAAAGCAGCTTCGACGCTGATCGACTCTGTAGCAGTGTCGGAATTTCTGCTGCACCGTCTAGCCATCACGCGGTTTGTGCGTGACGCGCTCCAGGTCGCTGTTGACAAACAGAAGGCGAACGCAGATCGGCGGGGCTGGAAGAACATGTCGTCCTTCCGGCGAGGCGAGCGAGTGCTTCTGTCTACCGACGGCATCCAAGGCACCGCTGTTACGAACTGGGGTGCAAACAAACTCGCGCCACGCTTCATCGGACCGTTCAAGATTTTGAAAGTAATCGGTGATGCCTACACGCTAGGCATTCCTACTGGGATGCGGCTTGACCCGACGTTTTAAGTCGTGCGCCTCAAGCCCTACGTTCTTGCAACGATTTTTGCGCCGGAGGCTAAGCGTGCACGGCCGGCGCGTAATCCGAGACACCTTGGTGACGACGCTGACGCCGAGTTGGCCAGAGCCCTCGCTGCTCACGCGAGTGCGTTGTCGAGCTTGTTGATGCGTCAGGCGCTCGGCGCTGGATTGCCGAGTGCATCGTGGATCATGACACGCGCAGGACTCGCGCAATGGGACGGCGTCGACGTCCAATCGGGCGCGTGCGACCGAAAGGTACTATCAGGTCCGCTGGCTTGGATTCCCGCCAGCGGAGGACACGTGGGAGCCTCGCAAACGTCTGATGGACGACATTCCAGACGTCGCGAACTAGTACGAGGCCACGCTCGTACTGGTATCCGACGACGGCAGCTTGGAAGACAACTCTGATCTCGTGCGCGTCATCGCCAGGCCTCCTTAAAGATGGGATTTTGGCGTTTTCCCCCAGATTTCCCATTTTTAAATCTCAAAATTCTCCCGGAAAAAAAGGTTTTATACTCCAGAAGTCTATACAATAATGCTATAGTTGCTGTTTGGGTTATCGGTTAGTATGAGCGACCCTCAAATAGTGTCATTACGCACCTGGAGAGGCAGATAACGGGAAATGTGTACTTCAAAGCATTTAGTAAGCATGGTGTAACATGATTTCACAGTCAGTACAACTGAAAGAATAGAATAGTAGCTCATGCATGCACACATGTACGCTGGCGGCATACCACGACAAAGTGTCAACTTTTTCAAGATGGGGGGAGGCTTAAGGCCTGCGGTACGTAATTCTGAAAGATATCAATAGTTTTTACAGTTTTGTATGGGTGTCCACTACTGAGAATTTATATACAAGTGCTTTGTATTGCACATGCTACTCGAAAGAGCGATTGTCGACGCACACATGAAACACATACTCGCAGCAACTGTGAATATGCATCTCAGTGTATTCTAGAGAATTTGGAGGAAACCTAACGAGTCTGAAGCAGCATTCTAGATATCGGACATAAGTGAGTGAACCATTTTACTTGAAGTTTGTATGTGTCCCACAATTCCCATATCGAAATCCAAAAATCTCCCGTGATAAGCTACTTTATGGGAAAAGCGGGAACACCGCTCAAGAGTATCCGCGATACGAGTCCCTGGGCTGTGACGACGCCATTGCGACCGCCACCAGCGAGGAAGTTCCAGCGGGCAGTCGCAGCGCGAAGAGCCGCGACGAAAGCGATGACGATCACGCCTCAAGGAGTGTTGACATGGACGTTTCAACAGCCACGTCGTCCGCTACGAGAGCCACCGATCGTAGCTCCATGTTTCCATCGGCCTGCACTTGCCTCGCGCGCGCGTAAAGGTATTGATGCCCCTGCAAAGCGCCCCACTCGGCTGAACATTGCCGAGCGGTCCCGACGATGCCATGGATTGCAGATTGAGCACGCAGCGCCTCCGCTGCGTGCGCTCGTTGTCCAGTTCATCTCTTCAATCACTTTCTCGCTGCGACAGCACTCACCGTGGGTGAGTGTAACTTTGAGAGTGGGTGATGTAACGGGCTCGTTACGGTTACATCAGTAGGTAGACAGAGTTACATAAATAGGTAGAAGCAACATGGCCACATACACAACAGTAGGTACAGGCACACAACTAGCGTGTGCACTGTTGTCATTACCGGATTGGGTGAAAGTGGGGAGCCAGACCCATTTCAACCAATCAGTCATCGACTTAGATTTGAGTGGTTCACAAAAATGACGGGAGCCTCCCCCCCCGTTCCATAAATAAACAGAGTTAAATTTGCCCCAAACTTGACACGTGGTTCTACTATCGCGAGCTTCCTCTTTCAACTGTAGTGTACGCTAGTGACGGTACTTCTCTGTCCGGCGAATTTATACGAATTTGGTTTTTTTGTAGTCCACTCAAAATGTTACATGCTTTTCATCAGCCGAAAATATTCTGCTCTAAATTGGTGGCAGGAGGCACCAATTCGTGGCGCTCGGGCTAACGGCACCGTATTCAGTTTTGTGCAGCCCACAAACAAGATGCCTCGAACGCCAGGCAAGCATGACATTACTCCGCACAAACGCGTGGGCATTGGCCTGTACTTGGCCGGCCTCAGCGAGAACGGCCGGCTCCCTCGCGGCAGCAAGAAGCTCGCCATGCAGACGTTCAAGGTCTGTCGGAGCTCCGTCGACAGCATCTGGAGGCTGCGACGGAATCCAGACGCAATGACGGCAGCTCGTCGGCCGTACTCCCATCTGGAGGCTGCGACGGAATCCAGACGCAATGACGGCAGCTCGGCGGCCGTACTCTCAGCGCGAGCGACGTTTCACGGTCGACGAGCTGGGGCAAATCATCGCCGCCTTCCCTCTTTGCAAACGGCAGACCATCCGAGCTCTCGCCGAGGCCACCCAGATCTCACGATCTACGCTGCACGACTATCTGGAGGCCAAGGCATTCCAACGTGCAATATCCTGCGTCAAGCTGACGCTCACGCCCGACCACAAGAACAGGAGGCTGTCATTTGCGCTAAACCACGTCCAGCACCCTGTACTTGGTAAGAAATTTGTTTTGACTGTATGAATGAATGTATTTGCTCATATAATTTGGTATATTTGTTTTTGTTCCACAGGTGTGCATCAATATCGGTTTGACGCCATGTATGATGTTGTTCACGTCGACGAAAAGTGGTTCAACATGTACAACGCGTCAAATCGATACTATTTAGCGTCCAACGAAAGCTTGCCATACCGTTCATGTGCTAATAGGAGGTACATAGGTAAAGTAATGTTTTTAGCTGCAGTCGCACGCCCGCGGTACGACTTTCGTCGCAAACGGTACTTCGATGGAAAAATTGGTATTTGGCCAATCGTCGAGCAAACCTTGGCGCAACGAAGCTCGGTCAACAGGCCGGCCGGTACACCGATTACCAAGAATATTAACATGACTCGACGGGTGAACGATGACATGCTCAAGACCAAGGTATTTCCAGCCATTCGCAGCCAATGGCCAGGTAAGTTGAACTTCAACTTCAAGTGGGGTTATTAATTTTAATCTATGATAACTGACTGTGACGTGTTATTGCATGCAGGACGAAAGAGTATTCCCATTCGTGTGCAGCAAGACAATGCCGGCCCGCATGTCGACGAAAACCACGGCGAGGTAGTTGCAGCTGGGAGAGAAGGTGGTTGAAATATTCAATTGGAATGCCAACCGCCTCGCTCTCCCGACTGTAACGTGCTTGACTTGGGATTTTTCAATGCCATACAGTCGCTACAGTACAAGAACCCGACCAATGATGTGGATAAGTTGATAGCAGCAGTACAGACATCATACAGAGAGATAAATCATACTACATTGGACAAATGCTTCCTGACTTTGCAAAAAGTCACGGAACTCATTATCGAATACGAGGGTGGGAGCGATTTCAAGCTTCCACGTGTTGGCAAAGTTGCTTACCGTAATGGAGCCGTAGTAGCAGCACTCAGTCTCCTTGAGAAGACGTATCGTGCAGGAGTAAGCGCTTTAACACAGCAAATTTTAGATCAGACGTAAAACGCAGCCTAAAATGTAGCCTTAAGTTTTTCAATCTCGTAATTGATTAAAAAAATGAAGGGGTAGGTTGAAACTCATATCAGCCCGCGTAACATCGAGTAAAACCTCGTTTTTCAAACGGCAATTCCACAGTATGTAGGTGTGTTGTATAGACACAGCAAGTGCTGGGTAGGTGCACAAATCGCTGACGATGCGTAGTATTTTTTTTATATAATATCGCTATCTCAAAGCAGAGTTACGAAAAAAAGGCTTTGACGCATTGAAAATCAGAAGATTCTTGCACAGTTATTTACGCACTGAATGGAGTTAACGGGCAGCAAAAAAATACGTGGAGATTCGCCTTGATCTGCTCTTTTATTTAAGCAGCTCTGTGACCGACAACTACAAAAAATGACAAAATAATCGAGCTAGGGGCAATACTCGTATAAATTCGCCGGACAGAGAAGTACTTCTTACCCCGTTACATCTCCTCTCCCGCGTCATCGTCACTTATATCGGGAGAGATACCAAAGGTTCGTCGAATCAGGTGCCGTTCATGGCGCCTGAAAGCTCGCGTTCGTGTCCTCCCATCTGATTGCGCCTTCTTGAATGAGTTGGCGATGGCTTCGGCACGATTAATGACGCGTTGGTTCCTCTGCTCTTGTCGGATCTTGATTCGCGACAGCTCAGCGCTTGTCCGCTGCGAGGCTGTGACTGCCCCGTGCGCTGGGTAGACCGGAAGACCCGCGCTGTCCTCCTGTGATACAGCTTAGCGTTATGAACTGCTTATATGAGGGGAGGGGTGAGCGGTAGCAGACCAACCATAGCAAGCGGTGCAGGTGGCGCGCGCAAGGTGTTCACGTTGGGTGCTGTGAGCTCCATGGGGGGGGATCGATGAATACCAGTGGATTTTAGAAATTTTTGGCGCGCAATGTATTTTATTTTTTGTTGCACGAAAGCTCAACCCAATACCCTGTGTCTGGCTCTTTGCTATCCACCAAAGATTCGCCGAAGTCACAGTACTTACACACAAAATAAAGCGCACTTTCTGTGGTTGCAGCGCGTTCCCCCTTTCAGGGACGTTTAATGACCGCATAAAGCATCGATTAAACGAATTGTTTGGTGAGACCACTTTTTGGTCTCATCAAACAACTCGTTTTTATGATATGCTTAAACGGGGTTCAATACACCTTTTTATCAATAGAACGCTGTCATTAAACCGTTTTATAGGAATTCTGGAAGGCACCCATTTTATATGGGGTTTGGGAGGCACCCAATTGACGCACGAGTCATTTGATTAAATCAAAAGTTTTGATCCCCCCGCGCAGGATTTCGTGGTTGCGCTGGCAATGCCATCCCCGCGAATATATCGCTTGTTAGGTGAAGCAGTTGGCGGCGACCCGACTCCCAAATCGCAGACCCCCAGCGACATATATTTTTGACTTGGCTTCTATAGGCAGTATGGCCGTGATGACAGCTTATTGACCAATGACATCTAGAGACACTCAATGTCAGCCAATGGAGTTAATTAGATGTAGGGTAACACGATGCCGACGCCGTGCCGACCGGGGGGGGGGGTATGCTGAGCGCAAATACGGACCACCAGTTCACATCACATCACTCGACGATTCGCGCTCTTGCCGACAGAACACTCAAACTCAGTACGAGCCTCCAAGACCTTCCACCAGCCAACTCCCAGCGCGCTCTACAAACCGCTATCAACGCATTTGGGCGCTTTGTGGCGACAGAAGGCGTCTCCATGGACTTCATCGCTGCCTCTCTCGTCAGCGACGCGAGTGGGTCTGTGTTTGTAAAGCTGATAGATCGCTTCGGCGCTCACTTGGCCTTCGTTGAGGGACGCGTGGGGAAGCCGCTGGCCATGAACTCCGTCATGATCTACTTCCGCCATGTGAAGAACTGGCTACTCGACACCTACCCGACACACCGAGCTACCATTTAGAAGAAGTTGCTCAAGATGGGGCAGACGCTCGAGCGCCACTGCCTGAAGCGAGTGGAGGGAGGCATGGCCAAGAAGGCACCCGCATGCACGAAGGAGGATCTACGGATTCTCATGGACGGACTCTACTATGATGCCGGCAGCCCCAAGGACTGCCAAGATGCTGCGTTACTGGCTATGATGTGGTACGCGTTTTGGCCGCACGTCTCACCTCGGATTCGTGGTGAAGTGAAACATATCGGTTAGTGCAGATAGCGTTGTGTTCGCTCAGCCCATTCGCGTGAAGACGGCTGAAAAACAAGGTATCTCCGTCTTCCCTGACAAGGACAACTTCAACACGTGCCCCCTTTATGATATTGCAATGCCACTGGTGATGCAAGATGCTCCATGTGCTCAGTTGCTTGACCGTCCGCATCTTGCCGCAAGTAGCTATGAGCATATGACCGCCCCCGTCGACGTCCCACTAGCTGAAGCTCTTGTTGCATGAGAACATCGATGAGCCAAGTGAGTCGCCTCAGAAGAAGCGAAAACTACCTGAAGACAACATGAAGGTTCACGCCTATGCGAACCGCGTGGTCAAGACTACCTCAGCCGTTCAAGGAAAAGCGAAGCCAACAGCAAACTTGACGTCTCACTCGTTCCGACGCGGCGGAGTTCAACACGCGAACAGTGACCCACTGGCTCAGTGGAATCTCGATCGTGGTTCGTGGAACATGACGGCTACTAACAATGCTTTCGATTACGCTTTCAACACTACCTGTGAAGACCAGAAAGTGGCGCGTGTTCTTAGTGGGTGGGATTCGAGCAAGAATCCGTCCGTTCCTACGCTTTCCTGGTTTGATTCCGCTGGCCGACAGCGAGCACTGGAATTGGGCAATCTTCTATTCCAGCCCAATGTCTACACCCAAGACCCCGAGAAAAAGCTGAATGCGCGCGTTGCTGAAGTCCTCACTGCTTCCGTGATCCAGCATTTTCCTGAGGTACTGGAGCGGTCCCGTGGAGCTCTGAACTACAAGTCAAAGTAACACAAAAGGATCTAGAGGAGACTCAAGACGACGGGGGGGGCATTTACAAGAGAAGAAAATCTGGCCAATCACCAAAATTTCTCCATCAGGGAGCTTATAGCCATGAACCGGGCCTTGCCCGAGCGTGTAAAGCCAATAGGAGCGTCAGGGCGACGAGGGTCAGGGTCATTCAGCCTCAAGCTCGCCGGGATCTTCCGCGCCAAAATCGTGCGGGAGCCAGGCTCTTCCCAAGGGACCTGCGACAATTTGGTTTGAGTGGTATGCAAAAACTACACGAATGTGGGATGTGTGCGCGTATCGGCAGAAGAATTCGGCGTACAAGCATACCGTCAACTACATGAAGTTCTTCTTACCAAATGGGTTTGAGTTGGACCCGGCGGCACCTGACTACTGCGATCAAGTTCTACGTACCGGGATTGAGGCTGAAGCTGGGTTGTACAAGGTTTTCGAAGAGAATGGGGTGAAGAACAAGAACAGGTCGGTTGTACTCAAGCAACTGCGCAAGTTCTAGATCAATCCTCTCGTAGAAGCGTACCGCGCTCGTGTTGCTCTGCACAGCGTGACGGACCCAGCCCTACGCCAAACTCAGGAGCTGTTTACACGGAAGTAGCGGCTATATTGATTGTTTTGTGTTGTTATAGTGAATTCCCTGCTTCACTTCCACGGCGTCAGCATCGTGTTACCCTACACCTAATTAACCCCATTGGTCGACATTGAGTGTCTCTAGATGTCATTCGTCAATAAGCTGCCATCACGGTCATACTGCCTATAGAAACAGAAATATAAATGTCGGCACCGTCACGATATTCATCCATACACACTACACTACCAACGGTTGCACGAAACACATTTCGATCGCCTCCAACGCGGCAACCCGCGGATGAGTGCCCCTGCAGAAGCTTACTCCGTGCCGGGCTGAGGCGGGTTGAAGCAGAGGCGCGTCTGCCTTGGCCTCGTCTTGCTCGATCAAGACGGTGCAACTGAAAAAAAACCTGTGCTAGCGTGATGTCAACGTTGATGCCTCAACGCGCTGGGCAAATATAGATACCGTAGGATAATAGTTGCACGCGCTTGCGGTCACCCGAGGTGCTCGGCGACCACAAGTTGTGGTCCACAACTGCATTCCGGATGTCGTACAAAATGTACGTGTACAGTCATTTGAAACGCGGGCACTCACGTCCGAGGCATTTAACACGGACATCTGGCCGTCATCGCCCCGAAAGAATGCATAACGTCTGCTGCTGGACCTGGCTGCGGTGCTTTGACCAGGATACATGTACAGTACATGCACACAGTGCCTATAGCATGGTCTTGACCGCACTGTTATTATACTAGTTACGCTGACTAATTCCTCACTCGCTTGCCTACATGCGCATGATGATACATCGGCCACGGCTGATGGAGAAAGCAGGTATCTGGACGGAACGCTGCCACCCCCAAGACCGGCGCCTTCCTCCGCGCGCGACTAAGGTCTGCCAGAGTCGCGGCCGGATCGATCCGCGGACTTGGTCAGCGGTCAAATCCCCTGCGCTCTTCCTCGGCGCCACGAAACCGGATGTCCATCTGCTCGACGCCTGCGTAAAGCCGCCCAAGCAGCGAAAGGCGCGAGGCGAGTTGCAGTGACGCCGACAGCAATTGCAGCGTTGCAGCATTGCACACGGTGGACGGGCCAGCCACAACCGCGCACAGCACTCGGCACGAGCGTCTGCGCGCCGACACACTGCAAAAGGAACGCTTGGTGACAGGCTCGAGTCCCCAACGCCACCGTAGCGAGTGTATGACGCGGAAGATGAACTCGAGCAGCGTCAAGTTCCCGCTGCCTGACGGATACTTCCCGCCGGTGAAGCTCACCCCGGCGGAGGTCGAGGTCTACGAGCAGCGCGTCGAGATCATCATGAAGAACGCGCTGGCCGAGTACAACCTGCACGAGGCCATGGGCGCTCGGCCGGACTACGGGTCCCGATGGAGCGTCATCGGCAGCGTCGAGCACCTCACTGCCATCCGCGAGGTGGACCCCTCCCGGGCAATCGAGTCCTCGCGCGTCTTCGGACGCATCGATGGCGACTACCGCAACTTCCTCGACTTCCACTACTCCGTCACGGCTCAGGAGGTTTTCACCGTCAACCAGTTCAAGTTCGGCTATGCGGTGGACGCCGCCGTGCTGTGCAACATCCACACGAAAGAATCAAACAAGCCGCATCTGTATCTCGGCATGAAGTGGGTCTGCCTGGACCCGTCGACGCTCTCGCGCAAGCGCGATATGTGCTTCCTCGAGTACCTCGTCTTCACCAAGGATCTCCAGGGCCGCGACGTCGGCGTGCGTATCACGCTGCCACTGCAGCTCGAGGAGTGCCCACCACTGCCTGACAAGCTCAAGACCAGGCGAATCCACTCGCACACAGTCACAATTGTCCGCCCCACGACCGACAGTGCCGACACCACCGAGATCTTCGCGACCAGCGAGATCGACATGTTCAAGGGCTCAAGTTCCTCGTCCGTTGCGACGTTCAAGAAGCTCATGACGACGCTGAGCTCCATGGCGCTCTACGCCGACTCGAAGAAAATCTCGACCTACGGCATCCTCGACCGCAGCAGTTGGGCGCCGAAGAAGGCGCGGACGAACTGCTCCGTGTGCAGCCGCAAGTTTTCCACTACGCGCCGTCGCCAGCACTGCCGACTCTGTGGTGAGGTGGCGTGTCGTCGCTGCATGACAGTTCGCGACGCGCCAATGCTTGATGACAACGCGACCTCAACGCAGAGGACGTTCCAAGTGGTGAAGACCACGTTCTGCAAGGCTTGCATGGGCAAGATTCGCGGCACCGAAGTCAGTAGCATTGCCGGAATTGACAGCCAGGACGAAGGTTTCTCGGACGCCGAGTCCATGAGCTGGTTCCCGGACAGGTCCCAGCGCCGAAGCCTGGATAACGATACGAACTTCACCATGACCGGCGGCTCGTCAGTCGCCTCGCCCTCACCCGTAAGACCGAATACTGCTCTATCTATTCAAGACATCGCCGTCGAAGACTCCGAGAGTGAAGACTACACTGTTCAAAGGAAGCAAGGGAAGTTTTCCAGCAGCATCGGCTCGGAGGTGTATTCCGAATCGAAAACGAGCGTGTCGTCCTCGCAAGATGAAGAGACTGAGATCGAGGAAGTCACTGAGCCCGCTGTTCCGGTAATGATTGATCTGCGCCACCTCCGAACTATGGCTGGCGCCGAACGCGTCGTACAAGAAGCCGAAGAAGCAGAAATGCGGACGATGCGTGAATCACTCGCAGCGCTGGACTTTAAGGCCGTTCGTCTCGCAAATTCGCCGTCGAATGCTGACAAGAATGCAGGTACTGCAGGTACTGAAGGCTTTTCGAGCAACAGGAGTGGCAAACTACCGCCCATGGAGGAAGACGACGACGACGATGATGTCATTGAAGTAATCGACGAGCCGAACCAGATCGTCTCCACTTCACGACAGATCGTGTCGTCCCCTCTGAATGAATCGCCCATGGATCAAAATGCCCTAGCAGACCAAGTGTTGTTTGGGTCGAATCGGTCAATCGACCAGTGCCTCCAAGAACAGGAAGTACTGCTCAAGCGTTTAGTGATGGCAGCGAACTCATCTTCCGGATATTATCCGCCAAGCGCGCGTAGCCAACAATCGTTCGAGCCATAAAGCGAACCAAAACAACCAACGATGCAATAGTCACGTACATCACATCACGTAGTGCTAGGACTTTCGGATGTATTGCCATGTTTCAGAATCTTCTCCCTGTACACTGAGTGACAACCACCAATAGTCCGTCTTGCGCTTCCTGTCGTTCTTTCGAGCACAGCAACGTGTTCAGGTATCCAGTACATGTAGCACAGTAACGTACAGTACAGTCAGTACACATGTACATGTATGAAGCCACCTCCGGTGCAAAGCTTCAACTCGATCGCTCTTCCAATCTGAAGCCCTCGATCCTGTACAATTCTCATGATTGACCTTGTCATCATCGAAAAGGAGCTCAGTCCGACGCTGCCATCCAAACTGCCACCTCACAGTCAATTTCCAGCAAACACCATCCTGGAAGTACATTGTGCGCATTGTTTCCACGAACAACTATTAATACATGTAAGTAGTGGTGTTACTGCGAAATTTGATCACTTTCATCCAGCTATCGTTGCGAAAGCACAATTCCTCGTTCACGTACATGTGTACTGAGGAGCTGCATGGTGATGGCATGCGTGCTTCGCGACTATCCAATCCAACATAGGTGCATCCGTGCTCCATGGCGAAAACAATGCTCGATACATACTTATATAGCTCTATTGAATCGTTGCAGCGTTGACAAGAATCCAGCGCAATACCTAAATCACCGCAACAGCCTCAGGGTTGTGCCCTATCCTGCGCAGCGAGCATCAATCTCCTCAACAGTTCCTCCTGCTCGGCGATACACTGGGTAATGGTTCGCCTCGAATTCGTCGTGTCGGGAGTGGCGAGCTGGTAGCGATCGGAGTTGTCCTCGTCGAAGGCCCCGACATTGATGCGGCGCATCATTTGGGAGGCCGACACGAGGTTCAACATGTCCAAACCGATCGAAGGTGCGGCCCTGTTGCTTTCGTCCAGATCGCTGCACTCGTCATCATCTACAAAACCACCATCAAGTTCGCCGGACGACCGAATCGTCTCAAGTAGTTCAGAATCTGACGAGGAGCGAGGTAAGACGCGCAGGTCTTCATCATCAGTGTGCTCACCGTCATGCTTCGTCGATGCCCCCGAGTCTGCGAATGTGCTGAGTGTGGTCGGCTTGTCCTCGACCTTGCCCAGATTTCCCGGCGCTAGCAGCGTCGCGTCCAAGTCCCGCACCTTGGCGACACACACGCGGCAGAACTTCGTCTTGACAACGTTAAAAGTCCGCTGCGCGCTATCACCAGTCTCCTCGCCTTCCCGAGCCCCGCGGTGAACCAAGCATCGTCGACAAAATACCTCGCCACACAGCCGGCAGTGCTGGCGACGGCGTGTGGTGGAGAAGTCACGCGAGCACAAGCGGCACCCGGAGCGCGCCTTCTTGTCCACCCAGCAGCTCCGCTTCATCATGCCGTGAATCAAGATAAGCTTCGCGTCAACATACATGGCCATGTCGTTCAACTTGGTCATCAGCCTCTTGAAGTAGAAGCCCGGCACAGCGAATCCGGCAAAGTCGTTCTGGCTCATAAGGAACAGCTCTGTCGAGTGCGGGTCTCCTTCGGTCGGGCGCACAATGGACACGATCAGCATCTGCATTCGCTTGGTCTTCATCTTATCGGGTAGCGGCGGACACTCGGGCAAAGTAAGCGGCATGTTGACGCGCACCCCGACGTCTCGGCCGCGGAGGTCTTTCGTGAAGGCCATGTACTCGAGGAAGCAGGTGTCGCGCTTCTTGACGAGAGCGAACGGCTGCAGACACGTCCATTTGATGCCCAGATACAGGTGCGGCTTGCCTGACGAGCTCGTGTGGATGTTTTTTAGGACGGCGGCGTCCACGGCGTTGCCGTACATGAACTGGTTCCACGCGAAGAGCTGGCTCGAGGTCTCCGAGTAGAAGAACTTGATGAAGTTGCGGTAGTCGCCTTGCAGGCGGCCGAAGATGCGGCACTGGCACCTGGCTGCGTCACCGGTCTGCCGCACGGTGGTGAGGTCGGCGACCGAGCCCAACGTCTTCCAGTCTTTGCCGTAGCTCGGGTTGGCCCCCATGGCCTCGTGCATGTCGTAGTCGGCCAGCGCGTTCTTCACCGCGAGCATCATCTTCTCCTCCAGTTCGAGCACCTCGAGTGCCGATAGCTGAACATCCGGGAAGTAGCCGTCGGGCACGGGGAACGCGCTCACACGGGCTCTGGTACATGTACATTGGGGTCAATCGGTCAGTACTTGTTGGCGCCGGTGCAAAATTTGCATTTAGTGCAGTCCAAAGGCTTACGGCTGGGTTGAGCCCGTAGAGGACATTGCAGAGGTCACGCAAGTCGAGTAATGCGGATGTGCTACCCTAGCACTGCTACACAGCCTCGCGTTGGTGCCGTACACGCGCACGCAGGTGGTGGTGAATCATGCGAATTGTACATGTACATCTGTACCATACGACAGATGGCTGCTAGTAACGGTGAGGTATTAATACAGTAATACTGTTACAGTACCGGTAGTATTATATTACTACTATGAAATCCGGATAACAGAAGTGGGGTACATGTAGTACGAAGTGAACTCCAATTTGCAGTAGTAATTATGTTTGATGATCTATCTAAACTACTATAGTAAACGCAATTTAGTACTATCGATTTACTGACTACTAAGTACTAAAAGAATACCATGGCGGCGATGGTGGTGATTGGCAATCACTGATTGCTGAGCATTTAGCCGGCGGTGCGGCTGGTTGCGAAAGGAAATTGCAGAGTGAGCGAAATCCGTCACGTCAGCATTTGAGTTCCAGCTCACGCAAGCCGCCTTAAAAACGGCATTTTGCCCTGACGACATCCACCAAGGCCTCGCGTTTTGGTGGGCAGACTTCAACACTTGCGGGTCACCACGTCCTCAGTGGTTTGGTGCTGGATCGGAATCGCGTTGGGGCACCAAGTCCGTCGCGATGTGGTGGAAAATCTTGATCACAGAAGGGGTCTCCATTAACGATTCCCCTCGCGACATTGCCGGCATTTTCGTGCTGTCTTTGTGTAGTACTATGTAGTATTAAGTACTACTATTAATACTACTACCATAGACAATAGTGGTAGTAATATTATATTAATTTGTAGTACTACTATATGGATATCTCCTGCCATGACACCGAGGTGGCATGGTTGGCAGTGTATCTGCCGCCACACGCTCACACGGCGGATGGCACTGCGCGTGTTAGTGCACTTACATCAATATACCCGCTGCAGGAAGTTGTGATGGATCTAAGGATATTGTTGGTGTACTCGCCTGAGGGGCGAGTGGCTTACTACTGCATCGCTACTTTCGCGATGGGTGTCTCTGTCTACACTGGGGCGAAGTGCATTACAGCTCATAAACGCCATCATCGTGGCTGTCGTCGTCGTCGTCTTCGCTGATGCTGCTGGTACTGTTAAAAGACGAGGCTTGGGCGCGCACGTGGGTGTCCGGGTTGTAAGCACTTAGCACCTGCTGCAGGAGCTCGTTCTGCTCGGCTAGGCACTGGTCCAACGACCTTGACGAGCTGGGGCTCTCGCCCTGGTCGGTGCTGCGAGTGCGTCGACTGGTTGAGCGCGGGTAGGTCGGCGCAATTGGTGTCGAGCTGTATCGAGCACGAGCGGCGCCCGGGAACTCGTTGAAGAAATCGTCATCGGACGTATCATCCGTCGACGCTGAAGCCGAGGACTGCTTGGCTCGTAGCTGCTTCTGGAGCTCCGACTCGGGCACCATGTCCTTCGTGTCGATGACCTCGTAGATGCTGGAGCGGCGCTCGTCAATCCGGTGGTCGACCTGTTCCGACTCGACCTCATGTGGAGTTTGGAGCGATGGCACTGCCATGAAGGAGTTTCTACCAAGTGAGTAGTCCGAGCCGATCGAGGAGCGCACGGTGGGGGCACCGCTGCAATTGCGCGAAATGGTGCTGAAGCGGCCAGATCCTGACTTCCAGCTGCCTGTTTCGGACTCGTTCTCCGACCACCACGAGGTGCGGTTCTCCTCGATCCATGTAGCGCTGCGTCGAGCCACATCGGGTTGCTGAGCCAGCGAGCTGCGCTGCACCGACGACGTCGGGGTCGAGCAAAGAGAGGTTCGCGGCTGCGTGGACGATCCTAACGACGAACGGCGAGGCACTGATGACGACTTGGAAGACGCCAACGAGCGACGAGCTGCCTCAGTATGTTCCTGCAGATTTTCTGCGTCCTCTTCACGGGAGCGGGTAACACACACCTTGCAGTATAGCGCTTGCGCCACGCGGAATGTCCGTTGGTTGGCCATTGCGATGTAGTTGGTGAAGGTTCTCTTCTCCTGGCGCATACCAGCGCGTCGAACGAGGCACTTGGAGCAAAAGATGTCCCCGCAGAGCTGGCAGTGGCGACGCCTGTGACCAGTACGGAATGGCCGCGTGCAACTGGTACAGCTATTCCGAATGCCGGTGGGCACCCACGGTTTAATGTTGTCTCCGAAAACCTGTGGCTCGCCCCTCCGTGACTGCTCCACGAATCCTGGTGTGCTAATAGTACTGGCAATACGCTTGGCATCGGCAGAAAGAGACACACCCTTCAGAGCCTTCAGCAGCTTCTTGCAGTACTTGGTGGAAGCGGTAAGCCCCTTGTTTTCGCACTCGGTGAGCATGAAAATCTGAGTAGCGTTCGGGTGGGAATCGGACGCACGCACAACCATGACGATGGTGACCTTTTCACGCTTCGTCTTCAGCTCGTTCGGCAGGGGCGGGCACTCCGGGATATCTACAGGCATACGGACTATCACCGCGGCGTCGCGACCCTGGTCATCCTTCTTGAAGACAATGTACTCGAGGAAGCACTCGTCGCGCTTTCTCGTGAGCACCGACGGTTGCATGCAGGTCCACTTGATGCCCAGAGACGCCTGCGTCTCCGACTTGTCCAAGTCCATTTTGCACAACACGACAGCGTCAACAGCACAGCCGAAGAAGAACTGGTTCCACGCGAATAGCTGCTCGGACGTCTCGGACGAGAAGAAGTCCACAAACCGGCGAAAGTCTCCGGTGACCGTCCCGAACGTGCGCGTGATGGTCTTTGAGCCCTTCTTGCGGCGCACGATCGATAGGTCTGCGTCGCGCGCGACCTCCTGCCATCGCCTCTCGTCTTCCAGACCGAAGCCCGCGACCCGCGCCTCGTGGTCCACGCAGGACGCCATCCCCTTGGTCACCTGTTCCTCCACTTGCGCTTGGTACTGCTGCACCTGCGTCAGCGAGAGGCTCACTGGGGGGAAATAATTTTCAGGCAGGGGGAACTGGAGCTTGCCCGACCGGTAGCTGCATTCGAGTCAATGGAACAGCAAGGCAATCGTTAGTACTGGAAGCTACACGGTGTTGCGAATACCGAATTGTAGATCGCTACATGCACTTACGTTGATGTGGTCGAGGTGACCGAGGCCGTGCGCGGCTTCGAGGGCGACGACCTGCGCGGCATGGCGTCGATTGAAGAGTAACGATGAACGAGCTCCGAGCAGCAGCAGCAAGATCCTTGCCGCGGTTGTGCGGTCGCGCAGGTCCAAGTCAACTCTTGGTAAGGCGGCGGACCGAACGAACGGCACGACCGAACACGGGGAGCAAGTAATGCTGGCAAACCGAGTCTGAAAGTGTTGACGGCAGGACGAATGGACCCCGTCGGCGCCGTGCGAAGCGAACTCACTCTGTAGCGCAGCGGCTTTGTTTTTTCGCGATGGCGCTCGAATATTCCGTTCTGGAGTGCTCACCGGCAGTGTTTTGTATAGCCTGCGCCCCGATGTGGCGTCCATGAGCAGACAAGGAAGGCGCGCTGTATGCTGTTTGACGGGGCAGCGGCGGCAATGCTCGTGCAATTGAAGGATCGTCAAGTCTCAATCCGTTCGCGCGTCTCAGATGCTGAACATCCCCAATCACGGAAGCCGGTTCACGCTTTGTGTGGATCGGATCGCTTGCCTCGGTTACAGTCTCCGACCAGCGCAGGATGGCTCCTTTGTCGCGGCACCACGAGGCGCTTGCTCTCCGAAAGTCTTGGGCTTCAGAAAGTTGAGGATGCGCGGGCTGAGGCTCTTGCAATGCGACTACGCCAGGAGAAGCACGCCGAACGAATGGACTCGCCACCCATTGAAAGATGCTCATGAACCTGAACGGCCATGCGCTGTTAGAATCGCGTTGAGTGCTCTGCAAGCGCGGACGGATTGAAGTCTCTGCGGTGGTGGTGAACGACTTGATGCCAGCCGTTATTATATAATATACATATTATGTAGTAATAGAGACCGCAACGCTGCAATCTCGGCCTCGATCTCAAGCACTGCCCAGTGGGACCAGCAACGGCTTCAGCAAACGCACTCCAACAATTTATACTTAGGTTAATACTGTAATGCTTCCCGCAGACAGGACTTCGTGTGTTGCTAGCCCTCATAGAGAGTAATGTCGGGGCGCGACCTCGTCGACTGCACGCCGCCGGGATTGCACCCGCTTCCTGGGTTCGTGCTGTTCGGGCATCGCAGGCCGCCGCTGGTCGAAAGCATCATGCGTCGCAGCAATTCCTCCTGCTCGGCAAGACACTGGTCGAGGGACCGGGGCGAGGTTTTGGAGCTTAGTGGAGACCACCCGGTGCCTCTGCCCGAGCTCCTCTTGCCGCTGTCTGCGTCTTTGCTGGGCGAGCTCGTACGTGTAGCGCTGTACTTGCCCGAAGGTCCGAGCAACGACACCGGCACCATGTCCGTGGTGTCGATAACTTCTGTGACCTCCTCCTCAATGAATTCGCTTGCAGTCATTCTCGGGTCCGCCAGAATTGTCACGGCCTCGTCATCGATCACGTCCAACTTGGACACGAACGACACTTTGCCTAGGCTCGAGGACATCGACGAGGTTAAAGTCGATCGCGGTGAGAGTTGCAGCGACCGTCCTTCGCTGCTTCCCGTCTCGGAGAAGAAGGAAATGTGGCCGCCCTCAGACTCCGTCTCGGAAATCGTCGATTGACGGAACTCGTCGAGATCCACGTCCACGCAGTCCACGACCGACAGTTTGCCGCTCGGCGCAGGTATCGGAACGAGGACGTTGTCACGGGACTCGCGCATCTTCGTAACGCACAGGACGCAAAACTTTGTCTTGACGATCTCGAACGTCCGGTTTGAGCCCGCGCCGTCTCCGTCGTTCTCCTTGGGGGCATCCCGCACGATAGCGCACCGTCGGCAAATGAGGTCTCCGCACAGGCGGCAGTGGTGGCGCCGGCGCGTGGGTCCGAACTTGCGGGAGCAGACACTGCAGCGCTTGCGTGAGCCCGACTTGGCCCAGCTTTTCTTGCCGACCACGCCCTGCATCAGAATGCGACGGGAGTCCACAAAAACGGCCATGTTCATGAGGATGTTCATCATGCGCTTGTAGTAGCTGGCGGTGACCGCCAGTCCGTTGAAGTTGTTCTGGGACAGCATGAAGAACTCGGTCACGTTCGGCTCGCGGTCCGCCGGTCGCGAGATCCAGACCGTGTTGAGTCGGATTCGCTTCGTCTTGAGCTTCTTGGGCAGCTCGGGGCACTCTGGGATGTCGAGTGGCAGCGTGACGCGCACCCCCACGTCTCGGCCGCGCAGATCCTTCGTGTAGATGAGGTACTCCATGTAGCAGTTGTCGCGCTTCTTGACGAGCGACGACGGGTTCAGACACGTCCACTTGATGCCCATGTACAGACACTTGGTCTTGGACGCCACCGTGTGGATGTTCCGGAGCACGGCCGCGTCCGTGGCGTACCCGAACATGAACTGGTTCCACGCGAAGAGCTCGGCCGACGTCTCGGCGTAGAAGAAGTCGATGAAGTGGCGGTAGTCGCCGTCGATGCGGCCGAAGATGCGGGCCTGGCTCGACGTGGGGCTGTCGGGGGTCTCCTTCTTGATGGTGGTAAGTCCCTCCACTTTGCTCACGACGTGCCACGGGGCCCGGTAGACGGGGTACAGGCCCTTGGCCTCGTGCAGCTCGTACTCGGCCAGTGCGTTCTTGACGATCTCGTGCATCTGCGCCTCGTACCTCTTGACCTCACTCGACGTCAGGCGGATCTCGGGGAAATAGCCGTCGGGCAGCGGGAACTGGCCGCCGTTGTCGTGCATCGTGTCGCCGGAGCCCCTGAACGCAGCAAGAAGCGACCGTCGGTTAGTGAATCGAGCCACAAGAGTCGCAAGTAACCAAGCACTCGGCTCAAGGAACGTACCGGCCGGAGGAGTGCGAGTCCGAGAACGAGTTGGAGTCCTGCCGAGGCATCGTGACACCACACCCGACGTCTCTTCGTGGAGTTAATCGACAGCTGAAGCTGCGGCGACAGACTTCGGCCCTACCTCGCCAAGTTGAGAATGAGGCGGCAGCTTGCGCGAGCTTTTGGCAGCTCCAAACGGGCGCCACGTCTCTTGATTCGTCCATCTGTCACCGCGCTGCAAGGACTGCGCGGCGGCGTTGCTGACGCGTGCAATGGTGGGACAGTGAACTCGGCTATGCCAGCCGGCGGCGAGTGCTCCATCAGCTGGTCGTCCTTGCTTCTCCTCAAGATCTCGGCGGATTTGCGTAGGACAAGTAACACCAACCCGTCTAACCCTGGACTTGATCAACGGATCGAGCCACGTGCCGTTCGGGGGGTGTCCCCCGTGAAGCCCGATGTATCGAGCCAGCAGAATGAGAAAGCGAGAAGGAGAAGGATCGAGTCATGGTAGAAGACTGTGAACCACCAGATATCGAAAAACCGTCGTAAAGGTTAAATAGAATCGTCTGCCACCATCATTTGCGTAGGACAAGTCTCTGGTACTGTAGCGTTCCACGCCTCGCGGGCCGCATCAAGTGTTGCTGCTTTCGCGCTTCAGTGTCGAAGTCTTCAACGTTCGAAGGTCATGAAGGTTGTCTCTGGTGGACTCACATGAACATGCAACGGTGCATTCGAGCTGACTTGTTGCAGCTGCTTCGAAGCGGCGCGATTGTCAAAACGCCTGACCGTTGCGCTGGTCGACTTGACCAGGTCAAGGCTCGAGGTTGGCAGCAGCTCTGTCACGACTAAGAGTCTTAGTCTAAGCTTAAGACATCCATGACCAGTGATGGCCATCCTCCAGGTAGTGGGAGCTCGTGTCACCTACACAAAGCAAATCGATCCGCCCTCTTGGTTTCACGGCGAAGATCTGCGCAGGCCTCTCGTGGCTGAGCGAGGGCTCGAGCTCCATACAGCAATTCGCCACGACGACGACCCAATGCAAGAAAAGGAGGAATTTCCATAAATCAGTGATTTTCACTGAGATTTATCAAATCGGTGGTGAAACGGTATCACCGTTCACTGATAACATTTCGTAAGTGAAAATACTACTACACTATCAAACTGCAACTTGTAAAGCCATATTACTAAGCGCAAAGTTTAGTCTCGTAGACACCCAACTAACTTCGCCGTCTTACAATACCATGAGCCAACACAGTTTCAGTGCCAGTGACCCAGATGTGCTTGGGTGCGCACGCAGTAGGCGACCCGCAGCCGTCCTTGGCCTCCTCATCCTCGCTCTCCGCAGGCCACCTTATCCAACTCCCTCTTAATGGAGTAGACCTTCAAGGATGGCAAGCTTCTTGCGCTCGTTTTAAAGAGCCACCATCTTTGGTCCGCAGCCAGACTTGTGGAGTAGGTGCTGCTTTAGTGTCAATGCTGTATTTAGTAGCACAGCATTGACACTGAAGCAGCACCTACTCCACCATGTTAGTTCAAAGTGGCACTGCCAACACGTGGCCATCTTTCGGTCTTTTGGGCGACCGGGCTGCATTTTGCGTGTGTCTAATAGGTGGTGCCTTGGAGGATGCCGAAAGCAAAATATGCATGACAGGCATTGGCAGCGCAAGCGCGCTTCGCTAGCTGTTGTTGCTTTTGTACTATGTGCTGAGTAGTACTATCATATTACTATCACTGATTCAGTGCTTTGGACTGCTACAAATCGATTTGATAATCTCAGTGAAAATCACTGATTTATGGAAATTCCTCGCAAGAAAAGATTCAGGAGAACTCTTTTCTGCTTGTCGGTCAACGGCACTGCAAGGAGTAACGCAACTTTTGTCACCAGCAGCGGATAAAGTTCTGTCTATGGGGTGGATTTGCCAGTGCTGCGCGCAACACGTCAGCGAGCAAACTTTTCAAACAGCAAATCGTGCTCGGCGTCCGGCTGTGGCACTGCCATAGTGGCAGACGTGTGTGAACGCTGGAAACTCACTCGACCGCCTTTGACCCGAGAGGACTCAGCAGCCGAATGCAGCAGCTTCAACGTGTTGTCCAGAGATACAAAGTACATGTAGCTGGCGCCACTGCAAGTTCAGCTGGAGACTGTAGCCTGCATTCCGCAAATTTACCTCCTGCTAGGAGCAGCTTTTAGATGTGCCTGTGGGCGTGCTTCCCGGTCACCTCACGCGGTGCGGTGTTCACGACACTCGTCTCCTCACTGCGCACCTGCCATGCCGGACTTGTTGTGGCAGTTTTTCGGCCTTGCGACTCTTGAAGATCGACGTCGAGCATGGAGACGTTGGGCTGCTGTGAAGACTGTAGGTCTCCGAGGTCCTCACCGACTCAGCTTTCGATTGTCACTGCAGAGGAGCAGTGCAGTGACGGTGTGCGCGAGAGGTTGCTGCTTCACTGGGTCAATTCGCTGCCCCTCACCAAGTGCTTACTGGTCGAGGAGCTACGTGATCTTCGCTTCGGCGACGTGCTGTATGAGGTTGTGCAGTGGCTGCAGGTACGGAGCTGGTAGATAGATGACAGGCCGATTGATTTCCTGTTGACAATCTTCCTGGTTTCGTGGTGTCCGAAGAGCAATTCGAGTGATGAAAGAGATACGTGTGAAGCATCAGCTGAGAGTGATCCGTTTGCCAGTGATGTCGTTGTGGAGCGTCTTCGTCGTGTGGTCCAATTTTCCGCTAGTGAATGTCGGAGCCAGGACGAAGACGCCATGTACGTTGTCAACGATGCTGAGTGTGTGGCACGGGTGATGGAAGGACGAAGTGACGCCATTTGCGCAGTGCTCACCGTGTTGAAGAGACTCAGCATTCAGCGGATGCAGCAACAGCAGTCGAGTGACAATGCCAGAGACGCACTTCACCTTCGGCGGGTCCAAGAAGAAATGATTAAGCACTCGCTGCAGCAACTTCGATCACCTCCCAAAGTGACCGAAGAGGTTGTTCAACCGAAACAAAGAGCCAAGCGCACGCTCTCGTCACGAACTCGGCCTCATTCCCGCCTAAACACAGCCAACCCACACAAGACTGCCCAAAGGGTAGGATCACCGCCAACTGAGCTAAAAGCACCAAGGCGAACTACGAAGAGCACGGCCGCTGTGAAGTGGAAATCTCGTACCCGTACTCCCTCCAGCAGAGCATCCAGTGCAAAGCCCAACATGGAGAAAAAGAAAAGTTCTACTCAGTCCGAGATTTTTCACGATGAGAATGGACTTCGAGTGTTTGGGATGTTGGATCCGACAGCGAAATATCAGCCTCGAGGTGAGAGCCTACGCGCCGATACTTGCGACGAAGATACTCTTGCGATGCACTTTTGCGTCTGGACGCAGCAAACGTTGCATATTGACATGCCTCTGAGGCATATTTTCGTGAAGCGTGCGGAGAAATGGAAGTTGAATGCACCAAGACGAGTTCGACAAGTATTCGCGAATGGTGTTCTCCTTTGTCGTATCGCTTTCGCTGTCCTTCAACGGTACAGCGAACAACTAAAACAGAGCATTCCTGAGGCCAAGATACTACATTTCCACGATCTCGCTGTCGTAGCCGACCCCCAGACGCCTATCGACCGGCGGCACAATTTGGCAATAGCTGGTTCTGCATTCAAAGTCTTCGGAGTTTCAGCTAAAGCTGTGGCCTGCTTAGAAAATTTACAGTGTCCGGGAAAACTATGTTCGTCGACAGCCTTATGGAATGCTCTGGACGAAGTCGTGCGCCGAGTCAAACAGTTTATTCACGTCGCTGATGTCTCGAATACACACGATCCAGTGAAATGGAACGCTGCCAAAAGCCTCACCATTGCCAGCAATAACGAAAATGTCGAGGGCTCTGTTGGTTCCAGTCCCACGCACGTACAAGAAAGTCAATCGAAAGCAAGGAAACCCGCAGTCGTAGATTCCTCATTTGTCGGGTGTGCGCCATTAAAGCGCAACGTGCCTTATATCACAAGCGAGCAGATGCATGTAGTGAACGAGTGGCTGACGCGTGTGGGCTTGGATCGGAAGAACGTAAGATGTATTTTTGTGATTTAGCCTGCTGTGTCGAGTAAACTAACGTGTATTAATTGCAGGCTGCAAACTGTGGTGTCTTGCAGGACTCGATGCGCAATGGTTCCTTGCTCTGGTAACAATCTGTTCATTTTGCGCCTTACTACAGTCGAGCTGGTACACTTATCAGTGGACTGTGACGTGTCGCTTGTAGTTCCCTATTGCTTCAAGTATTCAAGAGCACGTCGTTCCCGTTTTTCAAAACTCCTCGAACGTTGACTGAAATGCGGTAGGCAATTCTTTATTGTTATTGTGCGATCCAAGGTGAAGCAGTTCTCATCGACGCCACTTGCTCACAATTTGTACTAGAGAAAACATTTCCAAGGCATTTGAAAAACTTGGCGAATTACCAGGTCGACAGATCCCACCGTGCTACTTGACTTCATCTGCAGAGCAGGCGGTTCTCATCGGAGATCGACAAGTTAACTACGGGATTTTGTGGCACCTCTGGCAATTCTTTCACGAGAATCGTACGACGAACTCGCCCGCTTCTGGCGCGGTTCATGAATCCTCGACGATACACCCGCGACCCGAAGAGAAGAAGGGGTTAGAGACTAAGGGGCCAAGTCCAGTGCACCCTTCTCCGTTGCTGCTGGACATCCCCGCGGTGGCCTTGGCTGGCCATGGGAAATTCGCGGTTAAAGACGATCAGGGAACCTCAGTTCAGGTTAAGCTTCACGAAAGTTTTGCGCGTCGTCTTGCATGGAGCGAAAGTGACCCACAAGACGATGACGACGATCTGTTTCCAGTACCAAAGGCACCCTTTTCGAGTCCAGTATACAGCGAACCATTTTATCCTGAATCGTCAGCTGCTTTCGAGTACGAGTTGAACCACCAGGACATGGATATACTACCTGTTCGCACTGAGTTGAGCGCGGCTGTACTCCCAAGTAAATCTGGACATGAATTTTCTCTACGAGCACCGAGCATTGCGCTATCAGAGTTATCGGGTGCGTGCCCACTTCGGACATTATGTCTGTGTGCAGCAACACCACTGACTTTTTTGTTTGCGTAGGCGAAGATACAGCAACAGTAGCCCCAGCAAAGATGAACAACCGAAGCAGTGATAAAGGTTTGATAGAGCCTTCACCAATCAAATCTTCTACAGCTCAAACCCACTCGATATCGCGAGAACCTGTTGAAGAGATTTTGTCGTGGCTGAAACGTTTGGGCATCAGCCTCAAGAACGCTTCCGCTCTCCATGTAAGAATGCAGCACCATGTCAGCACTAGTCACCAGCTCAAACCTTACATTATCCTTAACTGCGCAGGATCCATCAGCGACGTTGACGGAGTTCAAGTCAGGTGTGCTGCTGTGCTGCATCGTTGAGAAAGTGGAGCTCATGCGCAGCATCCCAGGCATCACGCGGCCGTCCGGCAAGCAGCCGCTCAGCAAAGCTAGTTCTCTGCACAACATCGCCAAGGCGCTCGCCATCCTCCAGCAGAAGAAGGTAAGACGTCTCGTTCTCCACTCTCACCTCCACCACTTTAACACAAACCTAATGTCTGCCTTCTCATCACAAGACCATGCCCCTCCACCTTCTCCGTCGCGCCGACGCCGTGTACGCGGGAGACCACGCCATCATCCTGCAGCTCCTGCTCCAAATCCGGAAGGCGTACGGTCACCACCACCACGTTCCCCATCGACGACCCAAACAACACCCGTCCGCCGCATAACCACTAACTAAGAAATGCATGTATGAACGAATCAACAGGCTCGACTGTAGACCAGCCGCCTACCGTCTCTACTTCTGCCGCTGCTGCTTCCAGCGGTACACGGCGGGCATGCCGTTCTCGGCCGCCTTGACCTTCCTCTTGCGGCCCTTGGCCTGCACCTTGCGCTCCAGATCGAGCTTGGCGCTCATGCGGCCGATCTTGTTGGCGCGCGTGAGGCGGTCGCGTATCTCCCGATACATGGCGTCCTTCTCCACCTGCATCTTGTGCTTGTGCTTGGGGTTGGCGGCCAGATCGGGCAGCTCGACCGTCTGCAGGTCCTTGGTGCGCAGGCGGTTGAACGCCCGGTCCACGAGCTCGGGCGCCGTGTCGAAGTGTCGGGCCACGTCGAAGGTGTCCAGTTGCTGGTCGTCGGCCACGAAGACCGTGTGCTTGTTGCCCTTGGGCGCGTCCACGAAGTGCAGCCCTCGGTTGAGCTTCTCGGCCTTGCGCAGGTCCACGGCGCGC
>JAHQIV010000024.1:0-49573 GCA_030463285.1 Phytophthora europaea | reverse complement strand
TCTGCTGCAACGCCACTGGTTCCGACAAGCTCGACCCAATTGTCATTGGTACGGCCAAAAGCCCGAGGTGCTTTAAAAAGGGAGCGGCAATTAAAGGTAAACATATACTGTACAAGTCCTCCAAGAACGCCTGGATGACATCCGTCATTTTTGACGAATGGCTGCACCACTTCAACATGAGAATAGCGGCCTCCAATCGCAAGGTCCTACTTCTAGTCGACAACGCTTCATGCCACAAGATTCTACGAAACCTGACTCATGTGACCGTCCACTTCCTCGCAGCACTTCATTGAGCACGACGACACTCAGGAGACTTTAGCTAGTTTTTTATCCTAACCTGAGTGAGCATGCTAAGGGACGGATAAGGAAGCTGGTCTGAAGGGTGTGGCTGTGCTAGAAGCTCGCTGTGAAAATGCAGCCGTGGCTGACCTGAAGTACGTTCGACAGCCAGGCATCGCTACAATCCTGCCTCAAGATGCGGACTGCGCCATCGTTCAGTGGATGAACCTGTTAAGGAAGGAAGGCATTCCGGTTAGCTCTAAAATGTTGCAGCTAAAAAGGTTAGAGGTAGCGAAAGATCTTTTCAGTATTTTTGAAAGCACATATGGTGTCTGGGGTGACACGAAAAAGTACGGAAGCATGACTATTTTCGAAGCACGACTAATTAGTGAAGGGTGTATACGATTTTAAGAATAAAAAACGTTATCCTGAACTGCCTCCAAACATGACCATTATAAGAGATTGTGTTTTGACCTCTTAGAGCGTGTTTGCGTTATACAGGAGGTGTGTATGATTGCCAATATCCATCTCCACTTGGAGCGCTGTGAATCAATCTCCAGATAGATTTTGAACCGATGACTCGATACCTTCTTCAGCGGGGCTTCAGAGAGAATGCCGACACCGCGCGTCTGCGCGTGCGCTAGCCCCGGCTTCTCAAAATTCTCGTGCCGACACACCGCCTGCTCACAATGAAGACGTGCTAGGGCCTGCGCACCTAGACTCACTGACATCACCCCTCCGCGGCAAAGGTTGTTATCCGCGAATACAGCGATGCTTCCCCCCCCCCCCCCCCCCCCAAGGCTCCACGGACATTGTGGAAGGAGAAATTAACCGATCCACGCTTTCAAGCGCCCAGAAACAGGAAGAATCGACCAAAAATAGACGCAGATCATGCACATGGTGGGGACGTCAGTGCCGCCGGACATTTTGCATTAAATTCGCGACAAGACCACGGGATCTGGGATGTAGGACGGGTTGTGCGAGCTGTACAAAAGCAAGGTCAATAACACAGTAATGACGCCCCCTGTTCGAAGACTGAGGAATCATCTCTGGCACCCGAAACTTGCACCAGGTGATGGCAATAACCATTTGAGCAACATGTTTCATTTGCGGACGGAGTTGGCTTCATTGCAGTATAATGTGAAGAATATCGACATTGTTGAGAAGCTTTTGGTAAGTTTACCAAACCAGCTTGAGTTTGAGAACATGAAATCTGCGGTGCGGTACAGTCCGAACTCTGGAGTGTTCACCCCAACTGGCGTCCGAGACATGATTCGTGCTGCAGATTCGAGCAGAAAGAGTTCCGGGGCAAGAACGGCAACGGACAGCGTGCAAATCGCAAGCGTGGAGGGAATTCGGTGCGGGCAAGGACAACATGGATTCGTCACAAGAATTGGAAGGACTCGAAGAAAGCGAAGGTGCGGAAGCGCTACATTTGTGAAATCACGGACCATCTTAGAACTGATTGCCCTGAACGTGGAAAAGCTCAGAGCGGTCGCGGAGCCAACGCAAGTAAGCAGAAGCGGAAGCCTCACGGCAACGTCACTATTCGAGGTGACGACAGCACATTGCCAAGCCCAAATCATGAACATGATTATGCTGGTGTGGTGACTGGATGCTGGAAGCAATTGTGATTTATGCAGGAGTGGAGGGAAACGTCATGAATGAAAACCATGAAGGTGCAAGTGATGAAAAAGTTGAGGAGATGAATAACGCAGATCGAGAAAATGAAAGCACCCATGACACAAGTAGTGGCTATGCGTACAGACAGCGGGGCGTACCCAGCGGCGTGGCTGCGACTGACGTAAGCGATGTCGCGCGGATTGCGTGGATCCACATCCTCGTTAAGCAGACGGAAGGATATTCGAGCGAGCCACACTGCGGCTAATGTGCACATCACCGGAAATCGATCATACTACGTGACCTTCACTGAAGATATTACCCAGTCAGAGATCATTCATGGAGTGACGCCAGCACTTGACTCACGCACTGCAGGAGTTGGAACAGTAGCGTTAGTGACCGAAGTCGACGGATTGCAAGTAGCAGCAATCTTGAATGATGTGTTATACGTACCTGGAGCTGAGCATGAACTTCAGTCACCTGGACTTGCAGCAGAACAAGGTCTTGAGTTTGATAATGATGGCTAGACAATGGCATTTCGTGCCATGGATGAAGGACGCACTGTGATTGTGGCTACACCACAAGAGACCACATGGGGCTTCTTTGTGTCACATCCATGCAACGAAGTGAGTATTGGTCCACAAGACCAACCGTTGCGCAACTTCACTACATCTCGGGGTGTTGCATCTTTGGAGCTCTGCATGAGCACCTTGGGCACGCATACTCACAGTGCTTGAAGAATATGGTCGGCAAAGGACTCGGTTGGAAACCCAATGCAGGTGTATAGTGCTCGCGCTACCCTTCAGGGACCCGTCCTCTTTCCGAAAGTATAACTTCCGGACGAAGAACAGGCGGGTACCTCCAAACGAGAAGTCTCGTTCGTAGTGGCGTGGGTACCTTGCGTAATCCCCTTCTCGGGCCGTTTGTCTTCGGCGGACCGGATTCCACCTAGTGAGTTGATAATACGGTTATAGAAAATATAAGAGTACCGAGCGCAGACAGATACCTCCGAACGCCGCTCGTAGAGGTAGTGACCTACTAGCAAGATCCTCTCCCAGAGTTAAGATAACCAATCCCAAAATACAGAATACTATACACACAACAATCTGTCACTTATTCTGTTGGACCCTCGGACGGTGGGTCAACACGCCAGTACAACTGGGTTCGCCTTTGGAAGGTACTGGTCAACCTCCCTTTCCTTTGACTCACGCACCACCTCCGGTTGGAGGAAACATATTCAGACCAGTACACAGTCCTACCAGACAGGAATCATTCAATAATTCCAGGGTCTGATCACTAACAAACCTCCCAGACTGCAGTAATGGTGAAGCTCCTCAGCGAAAGAGTGTGCTTACCAACTAATATATGGAATAGTACGGTTCGCTCCCGGTGTACGTGCCCGACTCCCCGCCTAACTGTGACATAACCTTATTTTTGGGGTGAGAATCCACACACGCCCCCTTCGTACAGTCGGCGTGTCTGGATGCCGGCTTTTGGACGTCTCCGTCCTCCGGCGGGTTGCTCCTCGTCCGGCAGGCTGCTCCAAGCAGGTCTTCTGGCCGATATTCACGTCCCTACCGTGCACGAAATATGCTGCACTTGCGGGTCTTGAGGCAAAATAAATTCTGTATTAGGTTATCTTGGTATCTCTATCTCTTTTACCTTTGGTAGAAGATCTCTCTCCTAGAGGTCACTTGGCGTCTTGGCGTCGATCTTCGACACACATTATAGTTTATCTTGATCTTTGTATGGTGATGCGTCCTAGATTTACATTGGGGACGCGTGATCGCTCAACAGGTCGGTGGCGCATCCTCGCACGTGGTCGTGACTGACTGGGTGACTGTGGTACTAAGGAGCTCACGAACACCAAGCAATTCTTGCGCGATCACCGATGCGGCCGTGTATTCGGCCTCCATGGTCGACAATGATGCTTCTTACACACCCCAGTCCGTCGACAGTCACTAGTCCGCCTGTGACGGATTTCCTATCTTCCTTATCCGCCGCAAAATCAGCGTCGCTGTAGCCACCTACTTCCAGCGGTTTACCCAGCTCTTGATTTCCTTTCAATCACAGGCGCAGACTTTTTGATCGGGCCAAATATCTCAGGATCCTTTTCGCCAACTTCCAGTCCGCGCTAGTGTTCGTGCGTGTGTCGGGTTGCCTTGTGAATGGCAAATGCAATGTCAGGACGCGTACACCGCGCAATACATAACAACTACCAACCAATGATTGGAACATCGACACCGTGATAGCCCCGTCACCTCCAACTGTAGGAAGCGCCTCTGCTTTAGCACTCTGGAACTCGTTTGACTCCTCCCTAATGGGAGCGCGCACGCTGTGCGCCAACTCCAACTCGTGCTTCTGCAGCAACTCGGTAATCGTAACCTCTTGATCCAAGTCATACCCGTCATCATCGTCGTAGTTACGCGAATGCCTAGGAACTTTTGCGCAGGACCCAGATTCTTCACGGACAGAGACGCGAGCTCCCCGAAGAAAGCATCCACAGCTTCTTGCTTCGTCCCCGTGACAAGCAGATCGTCCACATACACTCCGACGACCAGCAGAACATCTCCTTGACGTCTAAAGTAGACGTACATGTTCACTAAGCTCTGCGAGAACCCGATCTGCTTAAGCTTCGAGTGCAACAGTTTGCTCCATAGTCGCCCCGCCTGCTTCAGTCCATATAACTCGTCGTCAGCTGCCTCAACCCAGTCGTTGCCTGACCTCTTCAGATCACCATTCCTTTTGGCACCCGGACGTAAATGCGGAGGTCCTCCGCCTTGTCCGCCTTGAAGGCGTTAGGCACATCGCCCTGCTTGGCGGGAACTCCCCACTTCCTTGCCAGCACCAAAATCATCTTCACACTCGTTATGTCGATAACTACCGCAAAAATCACACTGTAATCGACACCAAAACCTTGCTCGTTCCCACAAGCAACGAGTCGAGCCTTCAGTCGTTCGATCAGCCCCTCGGCGTCCAGTTTCGCCTAGAACATTCACTTGGTACGTAGGACGTGCACTCCTTTAGGTAGTCGCACCACTTTCCACACACCATTTTCCTCGAGAGCCTTCAGCTTCTCGACCATGGCTCCCATCCATCCTACCTTGTGTTGACTACGCATGACATCCCAGTAGTTCTTGGGGTCTGGCTTGATCACGGTGTTCACAACGTCACCGTCGAGCTCCTCATGCTGAGCGCGCTCGCTTGCATTTTCTTTCGCCTGACGCCCGGACGACCGCGTCACAGGTCGTTCCCGAGTTCATGCCCTTTTCTTCTTCGAGTTCTTCTTGCGGTTCTTGGCTCGGTTGCTCGAGCCATGCGCACGGCGGGCGTCACCTGCACCTGCCATTCCAGCATCCGCAGCATTTAGACCCTTTTCAGCCTCAGACTCCTGGTCGTCCAGGTAAAGCCGTTGCACCTGTTCGTTCTGCCTCTTGTCTATCGTCTCGATATTTTTCACGTGCTGTGTCGTGACCACCGCCTTGTCTTTGGGCAGGTACACTCTATACCCTTTTGTTTCCTCGCCGATGCCGACAACCATTCCCTGCTGCGCAGAAGTTCTTGTTCCTCGGGTCGCGGTAAACCGTGCACGGTGACCCGAAGCCTGCGATCTCGCTCTGCAGCAGAGTTTGCTTCGTCAGGACTTTAATTAGCGATGCACGCCCAGCGTTCGAGTTCGTCGGCGACCTGTTCAGTACGTACGCGGTGTACTTGACGGCGTCGCCCCAAACGTTGAGTGGTAATCCGCACGCGAATATCATACACCTTGCCATGCTCATTATGATTCGATGAATTCGCTCGGCCTTCCCGTTGATCGCTTGGCTGCGTGCCTCACTGCGCTGTCGAGCGACGCCCGTCCCTTTGCAGAAGCGGTCTACGTTCTCGTACTCGCCTCCGGTGTCTAGACTGCAACACGTGGATCCTGCAGCCAAATCTCTTCTCGAAGAAGGTCAGGAAATGCTCGAATTGCTTCGCCGCAGCGTCTTTCGTGCGAGCCAAAAACACCCGACCATAGTTGCTCTTGCGTTCCACAAAATTAATCATGTATCTGGTGTTCAGTCTGTCCTTCGGAGGCATGGGGTCCTTGAGATCTGAGCAGATCACGCCGCCAATACGGTCAATGGGCGAGTGATCACCAGTGCCCTTTTCAGACTGCCGATTCTTCGACTACTTGCCTTCCCCGCACGAAAGGCAATTCACTCGCTTGTGATCGGTGAGTGCTGTGCCAGAGATCGGATTACGAGCCAGCCGTTCCACGGCGTCGGAGTTCAGGTGCCCAAGTAGCTTATGAAACTCAACAAGCGTTCCTTTCTGCACGTCCGTGGCCACCAATTCGCCGCCGTTCACCTCCGCCTCCAAAGCTGCCATGATCACTTGAGACAGGGTCTCATGCTTCTTCGCGAAACTTCCGCGCACCACCAGCACGTTTTTCTGCAAGTCCACGTCGAACACTACACGCCTCCCATTCTTGACAGCCACGACTCGTCGTCCGTCCTTGTGAGTCAGTGCGTATCCCTTCCTGCGCAGTGTTCCGTACGAGATTAGGTTGTGCACCACATTCTCGACATAGTACACATCCGTGAGTTTCACCGTCTGCTCCACACAGCACGTCTTAACCGAAAGTATCAGCTTGCCCTTCTTGCTAATGTCCAGCGGATCTCCGTTCGGCTGTACGCACGAGTCGATGTAAGGCTCCACCTCGTCCAGCCACGACGCATCGTTGACCACATGGCGACTGGACCCACTCTCCAGGATCCATACTTTCCCTGGCACCATCGGGGCCTCGTTCACAGCCAAGGTAATGTCCGCCTTTCTCCCACTCTTGAGATTCGGATACGCAGCTCGAAGATGACCGACTTGATTACACTCGTGGCAGCGCCGTGTCTCCTTGCTGCGACGCTCAGCAACGGCACCAACCACTTCCTTTCCGAGATCCTTGCACTTTGCTTCAAGCTCCCACGATTTTGCGAAGTGTGCGAGTTCTTCTGCCTGTTGCAGATAGCCGACTCTGGTCCCGTCCACCTTGGCCATCAACACCGTGCGCTGGTCCGCGGACACGTACTGCGCAATGTTGTCAAAACTAGATCGTCAGCGCCGCCCCACACACCTCTGAGACTGCCACAACGAACATGTTGAGCTCGACCCACGTCCGTTTGACTTCTTTCGGTGCTGTAAATAGCTTCATCGCCTGAGCCGTTGTCATGTTCGATTTGAACGTCTCCAACATCCTCTCCATCACGTACTGCAGCGTCGGCATCTGCTCCCACCACGCTTCTACCTGCTTGTTGTAGTACCTCTCTGCAGTGCCGGCCAGGTAGTTCCCAAGCAAGTCAACCTTGACGTCTTCGGGCCACAGGAAACCGCATGTGGACTGCACGAGTGCCACCTGCCTCTCGAAACGTCTCCCCCAATCCAGGAAACCAGACCCGAGCCAACGTAGAACTCCTTTCCGTGAAATGCGCGAATGCCCAGCTTCTTATGGCGTGCGTGGGGGTATCGTACACCAGGCTGGTTCTGGTGTGCAGCGTCAGGCGGCGCGTGAGTACCTTGGCCCTGGGCTGCTGCGTACAGCCCAGCCGCTAAAGATGAGAGAGCCGCATGCAATAGCCAGGCTGCTGTATACCAAAATATCGATGAGGCGCCCCCGGTCTTGGTGGCGTCGTTGTGAACGGTGTTCTTGGGGATCCAGCCAGGGAGTTGATGTGCATGCGCGCGCCACGACCGAGCCCCGAAGCGAACAAAATCGTGTTCATGGGCAGCGTCATTGGCGGGTCCACTTCGTGCTCGTGCTTGTTTTCCTCGAGCGTCTTTTCCAGCTTGGTGTGCGATTCCTCTAGCCGATCAAGCCGTCCGGCAAGACCGCGCATCAGCGCCAACAGCTCCGACTGGTTGTCCGCGCCCTTGTACTCGTCACCGGTGGGCTTGGCATCCGGGTTGTTGCCGTCGCCCTTTCGCGAGCAACGGCTGATGCTTTCTCTTCATTTTCGCTTACCATACCAATCCTTTCACGACTTGTAACGCGTGCTGGCGCTGGTGTGTTGTCATCGGCACGAGCAGCCTCGTCAGTGACGTCGTTCATTGGGCTCAAAACCTACAGAGCCCCCCCCCCAGAAAACACGCGCTATGAGGTTAAGATGCAAAAGAGAGTGAAATTAGAATCTTATCAGGGCTCTCGAGCCAGTGGCGGTGCCACAGCCACGCACGTCTGATCCCACGGTCGCAGCAACCGGTGTATCTTCCATCCAACACTCAGGCTTGCCCATCGTCTCACAGACGATTGGCGTCTTCAACTCGGTGGTTTTAACAAGGCTACCCAACTACTTGAGCTTCTACAAGTTTCGAGCATTCATAATCCTCTTCGCTACCGCGGTGTCAGCGCAGTAGCGCATCGACAGTTTCTTCTAGCACATTGGTCTAGTCGTGCGTCGAGATACCGCCCTTAATGCGCTTTACGGTTCAGGCGTCACGACCTACCTTCTTCGCCACGAACATGCATATTTTTAAAGCCTCTTCCTTTGTCCGCCATGGGTATCTGGCAATGGGTCAGCCAGCGGTCACCTTTGCCCTTTGAGGCATGGTGTCGCGTTGGTCAAGGTACCAGTCTACACAGAGCGTGAACCCACGGCCAACAACAGCAGGTCCGACTAATATACCGGTACAACGCACAAGCATTTATCCTGCATGTTTTCTTGCCGACGCGTTGCTTGTACAAGTTCCATGATGCCCGTTGCAAACGGTACAAAGTATTCACCGCCAAGCATCTGGCGGATGTAACGAAGATCGTGAAATTGACATTGAAGTATCTGTTGAGCAATGCATACACCATATTTAGATAAAATCACCCATGGTCGCACCACGTACTCCGCCTCAGGTTTGTTTTAACGCAGCCATCTCAGTGAAGGCTTGACTAACCACAAACAATTCCACGCTGGGCCATGATGGGTTGTTTGTTCTGAAATATTTTAGAACTTTAATCAATATATCCATCTGTTGGTAATTATACAACGATTCAAATACCGATAATTCCTTCTAATCGGGGCAAAGACTACTAGATTGCCTACAATACCGAATCAGAGAAGTAACTTCATGTACTTCACAGGTTGCGCAACTTCAACACTCACCAAATATTATTCGTATTATGCGTCAAGTCCAACACGAGACTGTCCACACTGCCTCCGTCGAAGCTTAGGGAACTCTTGCCTTCAAGGACAAGCACATTGCTATCGGCATCTCGAGCATTGACCCGTCCGTCATCGGGCTCCATGATTGAGAGAGCTTGTAAACTATGTGGAGCCGGCTGTTGTACGTCTACGAGGTGACCTCGACAAATTTCGCTGTTAGGGAACTTACAACCCCGGCTTTTTCAAGTTTTGCAACGGGCGATTCGACTTACTCTATTTGCGCTTGTACTTAGAGGAGCGTCCAGGTCTCTCTGCTTCCGTTGTCCGCAAACTTCCGACCAACGTGGTTTACGACAGCGCGCTATCTCCGAAGATAAGCATGGACTCTTCTGCACCGCCACCAAAACGGCAGCGCTCAGAGCTTTTTTGACACAATACGCGAGCTTGTGGGGCAGCGAGATCACGCGGTCGCAAGCCAGGAACAAGAGCGCAACATGCATTCTTGGTGTGAAGTGTGTGATCGTCATCGTGGGTTGTACGCGAAGCAAAGCGCAGACATGGTCCCTCGCGCTGCTGCTCAACTCGAGTCTGAGATTACAATCTTAGAGAAGAAGTTGGGCGCTGACTTAGTATGTGCCCCACGCTGTAGACGACTTCGTCAATGCTAGTGATGTCAGCATACCGCCGGTGGTTAATGCAGTAGTTGTGGAGGCGGGCAATTGCGACGGCAACTCTCGGCGCCGCTTTCAGCGATACCTGGAGCGGCGAGCGGAGTCGTCGCCACCTCGTCGTCATCAACCGGAAGGCTTGCTTAATTTTAATGAGTAGCTGGTTCAAATAGAATTTGAAGTTGTCGTTCATTGGAATCGCTTTCTGACTGCCCCCGAATGGTGTGACCATGTGTTCGGACGGCACGTAGGCCCAGTCGCCAATTAGGTAGCGACCTGTCAGCGCTCGGATGCCACTTGAACTTCCCGGCACAGCAACAGCAAAGTAGATGAGTCGACTTCTACTATCGCAAACCGCTTGGACGTTTATGCCCATTGGCAGTGACCCGTGAAAAAGGAGCGCACGCATCCAATCTCGGCTTTTCCTGGCGTTTTGATGCGTATGATAACTCCATTGATGCACCCAACATAGCCATCAAACACTTTGTCCGTGCTACACCTTGCGAATTGTGCTACCTCTCGCTCAATTGCATCCGGCGAATTGGGCAGTTGGTCACAGAGATTCCTTCGTCTAGGCATCGGTAGAAGGAGGCCGCACTGATGTGACCGACGTCGTGAATGTCGAGGTGGGGGCCCCACGCAAGCCACCGTAGGGTGCATTGCCACACGACCTTAGCCGAGATCGGCGCTTCGCCCGTTCGCCGGGTAAACATGCGTTCGTCGACACGGAGATCGGGCTGCAGAATGGCGACTAGGTGGTCGAAGGCGTCCTGGTGCATGCGGTAATACCGAACCAACTGTTTGTCTCACGCAGCTTTAGCACGTGGCCGCTCCAGATGATGCACTGGCGGCAGAAGTAGTCCCCGTACAGCTAGCGTCTCAGCCGCTGCAGACCACAACATCTCTGAGCTGCTTGTCATCACCGTTCTCTTGCTCGCATCCCACCGAATCCACCAGGCCAGTTGGCGCGTCGTCTCCGATGCTTATCAGCGATGGCTGTATTTTGTTTTGGCGAATGTGACTTCAGACTGGGGGGGGTCAACTTTGGATCTACTTTTTCGCTCTTATTAGGTAGTCTGCTGGCCCCGAACCACGACCTACCTGGACAACAGAAAGTAACGCAGTTAAGAATGGGCTCGAAGTACTCTGATGTAACTGTACATACACATATATATCTGGAGCTACATGAATGTAACTCAGCAATTCAACTGCAGCTACCACAGGGTCTACTCGAGTTCACACTTTGTGACTTCAGTACATATGCAATCGCCTAACTTACATGACCATAATCATCCTTCACCATGAAGGAAAAAAAGCTTGTAGCGCGGCTCGATCATGTTGTGAGTGGCGTCAATCAGGGATAACCTCGGGAAACGCCTTGAACCGTCACCGCATTTGCCGAGTTTGCAAAGTGACAGTCTGCGCTGTCTTCGCATCGCCGTCGTATGCGGAAGCGCAGTTCACTGCATGTTAAGTACGAATGAGACCTCCACTTAAGTACTCGTCAGTCCCACTTAATAATCGACTGCAAAGTTCAGTTAATGGTCTATTAGATGATGTGTAGTAAAGCGCTGTAGGATGACTGTGGTCATTGTTGCATTCATCTAGATTTTGAGTTTTTTCTAAGCGATTTTGGCAATATACGTTTCGGTCAAACTATATCGCAAATCATATGACTTGTTTGATTGTTTTAGCCAATCCGAAGATATTGACAAAAATGAGGTTAAATTGAAATGTCGATTCTTATGTGGGCCAGAGTAGTACGATCGAGGTTTCGGTCTCACCCATCACAGAGTCGTGGGCCAGAGTAGTACGATCGAGGTTTCGGTCTCACCCATCACAGAGTCAGGCTTATTTCGTCTCGGTCGGTATATATTATGGGCTCGTGTCAATAATGTCACTCTACCGCGGTGATCGTAATTGACCAACTGCTGCAAGTCAACTTCCGTCCCTGGCGGCATTAGACGTCAGGCATCGAGCGTTCGACCTGACCGAGGATCATTTCTCGCTCGGATCTCCACGCCACAGAAATCTGCAAATGAGAGGCTGGGGGTGTCCAGGGTGGAGTTACGGGAGCAGGGGGGGGTCATTTTTAGAGATCGTGAATTTGAAACATGAGAATTTTACAACGGTAATTGACGGGTACGGCACAGTATGTTTTCGTTTAGGTGGGATTCTGCTCTATCGAGTTCCATTCTTTTTTTAGGGGGGGGAGGGCAGGGATGGCAAAAACAAATATTTACATATTATTAATTTCGTAGCCAATTCTCTTTTTGCTTGATGTTTGTAGAGATTCATGAACAACAAACAAGTCACTGTGGCATTCATATCGGTTTTAGATCTGATTTTGTACGCAAGTCCAAAATATATTGTTATTGCCATCCGTGCGGGGGGGGGCACCGTAATCTAGGTGTCAAGTGTCACCCCCACCGTGCATACAAAACCAAGATCAGGATAAGTTCAACGTATACTACAAGAAACAAGTCACTATTAGCTTGGTGCCTTGGGGGTGCATTTGTGTTAGCTCCTACGCTTCCTCCTGGTAAATGTGTCGATCTACAATGTCGCCGCCCCAACAAACGTCATTTACTTCTGCATCAAGCCATGACAGAGTCTGCAATGCAGGATCCGAAGAGGAAAATATAGTCGCTCGATTAATCTTGTAACCACCGCCTTTCGTTGGGGATCCAGCTAAAACCCGCATTGCTTTACACGGAAGTGTCGTCCAGTAGCAAGCTTCCTCCCGCTCACCATACCATCTACCAGCTCGCCTAATCGGGCACCTTGTAATTCTGCTTACTTAGAACCAGAACCGCGATTGGCGTGGGACCAAACAGATGATTTAATACCGTAAGCCGTAAAGGCTAGTTTTACCCATTCAAGTTGTGTTTTATAGGCTATATCGCGTGTAGCCCTTTTACCACTCAACAGACAAATACTATACCACAGCTTTCGACCCGTGAAATGGAAAAAAATGGTTCCAAGTCCACATTCCATCGCCAAACTAAACACAAAGCCACAGCATTTAATCGATACAACATGACCTCCTGCTTCCTGTAATCGCATTGCAGCACCGTTTTCTACCCGAGGCGGGGGGGGGGCTTCACGGCTGGGTCTCCAGCTACGATGTGTTTGATATTTTATAGATATTTTAAGGGACGAACTGGCTGAAGATACCTACCTTTACCTGTCATTGGGGCCGTTTTGGCATAAGTTCTAGCTATGATTACCAATAAGATTCATCTAAAGTGGGAGGTGCAACATCCTCTTGGCCTCAGGTCTATTTTTTAAGTTGTCGATGGATCACATAACATCCTTTGGCTGGCTGCATCGGACCCGTTCACAGTTGCTTGCAATGGTCGACCACAATGAGACCAAGGGCAGCCAGCTGTTAATTGTGTTGTGTCTGCTCAACTGAGCCATGGCTCACTATGTAGCTACCCAAATGACATATCTTAAGATAGCGAGGTTCGCTCTAGTCCTCCACTCTAAACTCTAATAAACTCGTGGAGGCGTACAGCTCTTCGTCTTTGAGTGAGCCGTGCCCTCCTACAGACAACGACGGATTGAATCACCAACACAAAAGCCAGCATTGCATAGCCGCGCTAATAGTAAAGCATATATATATTATTCAATCAATGATCTATATCTATATATTTATAGCCAATCGAAACAGCAAATGTTTTTAATGGTTCTGGTAGAAGCGTACCTAGCTACTCTTAACTTTTAGGGGCAAGCTAATATTTGCTAATTCATCCAATGGACGTGAGCGAAGCACCCAGGAAGTAGCAACAAGCTTACCAGGTCCGCGATAAACGGGTCCCCGTGCGCCGTGTGCCGTATGCAGGAAGTCGGTGCGGAGGAGCTAGAGTGTGCTCGCGGCACCGCACATGGTTGGTCGCAGCAGGTGGAGAATCCGCCCAGCTTAAATGGTCACACCACCTCCAAGACGATAAAGCGGCAGGGACGCAAGGTGGTATTTCACGTCCCTGTCGTCGTCACTTATACGGGAGACAGGGCGTGACGAAACGAACAAGATATTTTAGCAGTTATTCTGAATAATCAAACTTTCAAGTGTATTTTGTTTCAACTTCAGGCTCTCACGACGGGAGGCATTATGGTAGATCGAACCTGAGTGAGTTGTCAACTACATGGAGGGCAAGAGAAGCGAGGTCCTAGCGCTACAGTGTATTTAAGAGCGTCTAATAATCCGGTAATTTGTTTAGTTTGTGTCATTTTGTAGATTTTAAATTAACTCTAATTGTTGTATTAGGCAATGGATTTACGTATGGGAAGCCTCAGACAGACAAAAAAGCACAGACGACCTCGAGCCAACCACGCGGAGTTTACCCAGGATTTTCGGCGAATATACGCTGCGTATGGACCGGAGGGCATACTCAATGCTGACGAGACAGCTATCGACTTTGACCCCCCCCCCCTACGATAATTTGGGCTGGTCGTGGTCGGCAGGTTCCCGCGAGGCTCGTCAATATGTTAAAATATGTCGGGCTGATGACAGCAGAGCTTTTGATTCGAGCGGATGGTACGTTTTGCTGTTTTCGTGTGAATTATGTTTTGATCTGTTCTAAATGAATTTTAATTTGTGGTTTTAGGTAAGATGATGCGTATATTGTAAGAAGATGCCTATATTGATTTTTATTCGAGGCAAGGTTAGTGGCCGCGTCAAGGCTACCGTGTTGGAAGACTACCCCGACACATGGTGCTTGAGAATGCTTGGATGGACGCTGTAAGCTGGTGCTTCTACGTGGAGAAGTTGCTTAGGTATTAGATTGATGGACTCGCCGTTCTCCTTCTCGACAACTTTGCGTGTCACGTGTCTAAAAACGGACAGCGAGTCGTAGCGCAGTTTGCTAACACTACTTTAGTACCTCATCCCGCTAACAACACGCGGTGTGCCAACCCTCGACGTCGGTGCTATGGGGACGCTTAAGATCAAGATGCGCAACAACTGGAGCAGCATCACTGGCGGTACAGCAATGAACAAGCGCATTCGCGGGGTTCGGCCGACATTGCCAGCTGGTGAGGTGATAATGTGTAGCTTCGAGAAATCTACACGGGATGGATTAGGCTGCCGTCGGTACCCGAGAAGCATAGCTTGTAAGGTACTCGACTGGTAGCGCCACGAGATCAAGGTCAGCCTCAGGTGGTGGTGTGTCTTGTCAAACGCGAAGAAAGGTACCGTCAAGTTGGAAGGCCGGTACGCCGGAAATCCGGGTGCCGTGACACTTCTTGCCGAGCTGCGTTTGCACTAGGCTACCTGTAAAGTGCTCGCGCGCCGCCATCCATCCTTGGGTGGAGGGCGCAGGCTTTGATTAGACGGAGCCAGTTATCTCGGCTGGGCTCCGGAGTGACTGACTTGGTTGGTCGGTGGCTACTAAGGCCAAACATCCGATGTCTCAGAAGGGCCGGACCGAAAGTGGCACCCTCTGCGCAGGCCAGACAAACGCCGACTTGACTCGGCGATTGTTCTGGTTTGCGTAGCTGACGGTATTTATGTGTGTTTGCAACACTACACGCGCCGCCCCTCCTCCAATACTACGCTGACATTGGCCCAAAACCACGGGCTTTGTTTTACTCTACAGTGCTGTTTTCGGTTATCATGTGCCTCGGGGATGTCGTCGTACTTTCGCTTGTTCTTGAGGATGTATCGAACCGTACTCGAGTCGCCGCCTTGAATTCAGTAGTTGCCCTGGCGGCGAGGCGTTTGAGCGACCATGGCGGCTCAGCGCGTGCCTTAGATCTGCGTAATTCCGGTATGGAATCTATGAATCGTATCAAAACCAACAAAGCTTGCCACCACAATGGTACCATCAACGGCTCGCAGGTGCGTCGTATAGCAGCAGAATCGGAGGACGAGAACGGATCAAGCAATAATTGGCTGTCCAAATTCCAACTGCGCAAGGATCGTCTCGTGGAAGCGGGTGCTCTCGACGAGGATACGGTGACGATAAGAAGGAAGGACCTAAATGACATCGTGTCTTAATACCACCCGCATGATATTTACAACATGGACGAAGCCTCTTTTTACTAATGTTGAGAGACCAGAGGCAAGTTGACCACCGACAAGGCGGAGAAGGGTACAAAGGAGTCGCAGAAGAGGGTGGCGGTGTGCTTCACTACCAACGCGCACGGCACGGGCCCGTGCCGTCCCCCCTGCACTTGATCGACACGTCAAATAGCAGATACATCTACGGAATCACGATGTAGACGCGGTGCTCGGTGTAACTTATACGAATACGGTCTGAACGTGGATGAACACCGATAAATATTGCGACTAGTTACCGTAGCTTAACGCCTGCATGCAGAAGCAGCAGGCCATATCCTCTTTCTGGTGGACAACGTGTCTTCCCAGTATTGGGAGACATCTCTAATGTTCTAGATCACAATCTTCCTCCAAATACAACTTTAGCGTAGCAGTCATCAGCCAATGCTTAAATCACGAGCTCCGCAACCAAACGGAGGATGCGGAGATGGCAATATTCCTTCTCGGCGATAAATACAGATATTTGGACCTCTTCTGTGCGATGAAGTGGTTATCTTTGAGGTTTAGAAATACCTCCGAAGAAACGATTCTCAATTGTTGGTGCCACGGGCTTCATTTCAGAGGTTGATGGCACATATATATTGAAATAAAACCAGTACGTTTGCATTATCTTTACATACCGCCTTGACCTCCGAGGTCTACCCTCCGCGAAACGGTGTACTGACATTTCCCTGTCAAGGGCTACCCTAAGTGCATCTAGGGTTAGAACTACAGAGCTGACGCGATTCTATCAAATTATTCGTATTTAATGGTATAATAATTGTACTTGTTTTATTAAGTGCAGCACACGGTGCCCCAGTATCACAATCCCGGACGAGCCAAGGAGACGTGGCTCAAGACTCAGGTGTATGCGGGGCGGCTACGCAGAGCAGTCACGCTGTTTGGCACATAGCAAAGTTACCCGGAGCACACGCTTACGGCGCATAAGCACGCTACTCGTTCCGTTAGCACACACATAACCACAATACACGTTCTCTAAGCCATTTTTGGATGATCGTCTTCTTTGCGTTGCATTCACTTAGCCCACTAAACCTTTTCGAAGTCTGATCTACACATCCAACCGTCTATTACACTCAACCTAGTATGAGTTACCTTGGCATGTGTAGTTACTGTGGCGTGGAGATCTGACCGAAAACTGACCCTCGGTCAGGTCGGGCGCCGAGTGTCTGATACTGTCGGAGACGGAAGTCGCCCTGCGACGGCAGGTCAATCCCAATCACCTCGGCAGACAGGATCCTCGACGGACTCTAGTAAAAACCCGACCGAGGCTAAGTACGCACGAGGCTAAGTAAGCCTGACTCCGTGGTGGGAGCGACCAATGCCTCGTTCGTGCCTAAGTGGAGACCTTGGTCGTACTTGAGGTGCAATCACGGTCATTATTGGTGAGCGTACGAGGATCGCCACGTCGAGATTCGTTTATAATAGATAATTGTATGTGGAATTAGGATTAGCTATAGAAACGTCTTCTGAGGCTCTCTGAGCCTCTAGATAATAGCAAAACAGCAGTCTTCCCCCAAACCATCTAAGGGTTAAGTCCGACTTCGGTAAGTGTTGCCCGCTTACTTAGGTGCCTGGAGACGTTCGACTTCATGGGATGCCTGTAGGGGAACTTAAGGTTCATTGACCGATAGTTCACCGAGGCCATGCCAAGAGTTGACGTGGTCGAGAGGCTAGAGTGGCACTTAGAGTGTCGTTCTGTGCGTGTGTGTGGGGTTTAACTCCTCTAAAGTATATTTTACTACCGACCGAGACTTACCTCGGTCCCCCTTGTATAAGGCCTAATCCGTCGGTAGCCTTCTATCTGAGGGACTGCAAAGAAGTTGCGCGAAAGCGCTATATTGCATCCTAGCCCTCGCTCGTGGCTAGGCAGTGCATGTTTTGGGTTGATCAATGACAACCTCGGTACACAGAGGCTTGCGACCGACCCGGTTTAAGGGATCGTTCCTGGGCTTCAGGTTTGGATCTAAATATCGTTGACCCTTGCGGGAAGACGTGTGTTGTTGGTGATACTCGTACCGTACCGTAGCGAGATTTTAATCGTGTTTCTACACGACATATCATGAGAAGAGAGGATTGCCGGGCAAATGCCTAGCAGGAGTGATCTTGCTGAGACGGCAATGTGCCTTTTCCAATTGGCTTCGAAAAAAGTACATGTACCTAATACAAACGTTGAGTCCCACCCTTACCGTAATCTAGGTATTACGTGCCACCCCAACAAATGACCTATTCGGATTCGAGCCGCGTCACGTAGAGATTTGCTCTGATTTAATTAGTGCCACTCTGTTGTAGAGCCCGAACCATCCTGCCAGTCGAGAGCACACCAATACCAACCAAGGCCGGCAGCAGAGTGAGGGGTAGAGTGGCGAGGCATGTAAGAGATAGGAAGCCAACCAACACAAACTACGTTCGCAATGAAGTCTGCCGTGCTTGCGTTTTCCGACACACACAGGATGCATGTTGTGCTCGACACGTTCTGGCCCGCTATTGACCCTTAAAACACCGTTTACGAATCCAAGGTGCCCGTAATTTGTCGCTGGAAGCAAAAACGTGCGTACATCTACAGCATGGCGTCCGAGACACGAACAGCACAACAAAATGAAGTTCGCGAAGTAGTAGCCAAGACGCTTTGACCAAAAAACAGCCATATTGTTTTAGTATGTGCTCAAGCAAACCATTGATAAACGTGGTGCAAACACCGTGTGGGTAAGTTCCAGTGAGCGCTGAAATCGTCCTAGATCAGCATGATTGGATCATTCGTACTCACGTTGACAGCGATAGCAGTGGAGTCATTACCAAGGACGAATTTGTCGTAGCTATCAAGCAGCTTCCTGGGTTTGAGAATGTGTCTGACGAAGACACTCTCGCAATCGTCAAGGAGCTCGACAAGGACGGCAGTGGAAGTGTATCGCTGGAAGAGTTTGACGCATTTCTCCGGACATGCTGCAGAGACAATGCTTCGTGATTTTGGGAATCGGTAAATAGCGGCAGGTGGATTTATTGGTTTGCTATGCATGGATATCCGAAAGGATAACAAGTTTTCCGGGCGGCAAGCTCGGGTACTGGCTGAGGCTCCATGGTGGGACAGTCATGTGAGAGTTCGTGGAATGTAAACGACGGTTTAGGGTAGTTGTGTAGTCGCTATGTTAGCGGCTATTTACTTGAATTATTTTTCGCTCGGATTTAACCCGCCCACCACGCCCTAGAGCACGGTAGAGCAATGGACGTGGTTGAGTCGTCCCACCATAGATGGCTTGGGCCGCGGAATCAGGAATTAAGAGTAGTTTATTAGCAGGTCCCTGTATGACTACGGCGGCAGTTTCCGGAACACCTCATTTGGAAAAATCCATTATTCAGCTCGGAAGCATACATGTAGTTCAATGATGAGATGCTGGAATCGTTAGACTTATTAAGTCAACCGCGTGATACGCGACTTGAAGCCGCAACTCCGTTAGTAGCATCTCCGCTGACAGTTCGGCTCGAAGCTTTCCATGCAAAGATTGATAACCTAGCATGCGAGGCCCGACAGCTCAAAGAGCAATGCTTGCTTACGGTGAACAAGATACTAGTTAGTTCATAAGCAGAGAGTGACATCGCTCATCAACCAAATAGCGTTCTCAGACCGAACGGAGTAGTGGAGTCACAACCGCTTGAATGTTAAACCGGTCCAGAGCCAGAACTAAACTTGAGTTGCACTTCGCAGACCGGGGGCGAACTGTATATGGAGTACACTTGCGGAACAGTGTGATATATACCGGTTCAAGAAGCGAAAATGGATTATAAAGCAAGTGGTGAAAGGATCCTACTGAGAACCGATTCTTTTCTCGACGCAAACACTTTCTGCAACGCGATCAAGGTATTCGCTTCAAAATGTAAAATATCGGAAGATACAGCCGCTGGAGAGCTTGATAAAAATCCGTAGAGAGACGGACATTTAGAACATGTTTGGAAAACAAGTATCTAGTATTGTTCAGAACCACATGGTGAGTAATATCTGGCTCTGGTTTAACTAAGTATGATCAGTCATTTTACACACATCCCGGCCGCCTTGCATAACTACTCGACTGTCTTGCAGATAAACTCGACCGCTCTGCCGATTAACTCATCCGCCTTGCACAATTACTCGATTGCCTTGCATAATTACTCGCCCGCATTTAAAGCGTTAAAAAGCCAGTGTGTTTTGAACCACTCACTTTTCATTTGCCCTTCTCCGAAGCACAAGCCTAGTTTCAGTCTAATTGCCGAAGATTCCATGTCGCTGCAGCGTAGGCAGAAGAAGCTCGTCTGGAACGATTTTGTCTTGCTGTCCGCGAAAGCAGAGCAGACCTTACACAGGTACTGGCGACGCTTGTGATGTTTGCCCTTCGAGTAAAATTCATCCGTGCTCACTAACGTGTGCTCTTGGTGTGGTATAGGGACTGATACCAAATCCTCGGCATTCATGTGTGTCTCGAAGTTGATCGTGCGAAGGGCCAGTAATTGATTGTGTAAGCGGCGTAAGTAGTCTGCATGTGTAGGTGGCGTTTCTCCTTTTTGCTTGCGTGTAATGCGGTGAACGATGTAACCATTTAAGATGGTCATGTCTACGATGCACAGGAACAGCTGCTTGTAGTACTTGCGCAGCGAAATGGTCTTCTGGATGCCGTCGCGATGAAGCCGCAGCTGGTCGTGGACGTCCACGCCACCCATGCCAAGGTTGTAGTCCACGACCAGCTGTGGGTAGAGGATTGTGTTTCGCGTGCCGTCCTTCTCGGTGCGCTCAACGCTTGAAAGCTGCGTACTGCAGCCAGTAGCTAGCATGTTGACGGGTTTGGAGTCCATCCAGCTCAGTGCCATGAGCTCGGGGTGATCGAGGGCTTGGGCAATGCGGTAAGTGCCTCGCGTCATTCGCTTAGGTCGCTTAGACTGTGTGAAGTGGATTGGACACCAACCCAGTCGGTCAATACGGGTCGTTCCGACGTGATAATGCCCCATCTCCAGAAGCTTCAAGCTCAGCGCAACGGCGGAGTAAAAGCTATCTGTGACCACAAGCCGCTTCGGCGACTGACCGATCACCGCCTTCGAAATGTTCCGAACAACAGCCTTGGGACCGACACCCAACGTGTCATCTGCTGCTTGCTTCTTCCGCGTTTTTTTGCTTGTCTGCACCACAGTATATCTCCACCCTAATTCATTCAAATACAGAATATCACAACACAAACCAGTTATTCTGTATCATACATATTTGAATATTTAGTATTGTACTGCTCACCGTGAACAGTATGCCGTCTCGGCACAGCAAGTCATGTAAAACTTGGTGCCATACTTGCTTGGCTTGTCGGGCATGAACACGCGCATGGGATTGTATTTGCTGCGATTGGGCATCATACCCTCGTTAAATGATATGCCTTTTCCGAGCCTGTACCCGCGGCGAAAAGTCTTATCCACTGTTTGCAGTACCGGCCGAATTTTCCAGGCCCTGTCCAATTGCACCTCGCCTTCCGCATTGTTGTTGAAGTGTAGGAACCGCAGAATCGCTTCAAAGCGAGATGGTTTCATGAATCGCGAGAATGTGCCTCGTGGTATGGCACAATCTTCCTCTGTCGCCCAATGTTTTGCGAGTCCGTCACGAATAGGACCGATGGTCCGTGCAATCAGTAGTGCAATCACGTGCACAATTTCATGCGGCTTGATGCGCTTGAACTTGCTCAGCCCCTGCTCGATCTCCTCCAAGTTGGGAACACTGACGCGTGTGTCTTGGGCTTGCCGGGCCAGCAGATTGGCCCTACGAGACGCTGCAACAGCACTGATATCCTGGGCACGGTACTGGTTGGTCTCATCAGCAATCCGAATCCACAGCTCGGAGAAAGTAGAAAAACAACGCCAGTGAGGAGTCTGCGTACGTAATCACAGAACGAGTGGGGCCGCACGGTCCGTCATAGTTGTCCGTTGCAGCTGGCAGCTGTAGTCCACCTTCAACAGCATAAACGTATGCATACATATTAGAGTTGATAGGACATTCTTATTCTGTATCCTCTGGACTTACCACTATGTGCTTCATCGTATGTAATCCATCCGGATTCAGCGATGTCGCGTAGCTCGGCATCCGTCATATCAAACATCCCAGTGTCGCCTGCGGCTTCATTCGTGTCCGCATCATTTAGATCATCAACATCTTCTAACTCGAGAGGAGCATTGGCGTTATCTGCCATAACATCTTCGTTGTCAGCGTCTGACTAAAATTTCACTCGCGTCTGGTGCCTCGAGCAAGTTGACGTCGTCTGCATCAACGGGTCCAAAATGATTCTCGCGCTTCAGACCGTCCATGAAATCATCGCTGTCAAAACTTCAAACTCCACGCCATCTTGAGTGTCACTCCCACTCTTTGTCTCTTCGTCATCGCTTGCGTGAGTTTGTCCACTCTCCTCCGGATTTACGACTGACTCCAGCTGTGCTTATTCTGTATCACCCGGAACAGACGCTGAAGCTGCACCACCGACGCTCTCCGGAATAGCAACTGACTCCGGCTGCGCTTGTTCTGTATCATCCGGAACAGACGCTGGAGCTGCACCGCCGACGCTCTCGATGGTGGCTTGAGCCGTGGCGACGGATGCTGGCGCTGCTGCAGCAGGGGAGACGGTGCTGGGGTCTACCCGAGTAGCTCCCGCTGTCACATTATGTGCGACAGGACCCGGCGATGGTGGCAGCCGCCCCACGACTGGAAAGGACGCTAGCTTGCCCGTGGTATCACGCTGATGCATACCGACGCTTGCATGGACTGGGGGTGGAAGCTCGAGACGTCCGGAGCGTCGTCCATAGGCCATCGGCTCGGTCTCGCCTGCCCTTTATCATAAGTGTTAGCTACACATCTACATTTTTTTCAAGCGAACACCTTACCAACGAAGTAGTCTTCCCCGCGTTTCGCATTTTTCAGACGACGCTTGATCCCAGGCTTAACGTACCTGTGGTGCTTCGTGAGGCCGGTAGGCTTGCGCGGCTTCCATCCTTCATTGGACGGCTTGCGCCAGAACTGCTTAAACGTCTTCTCTCCGGGGCCATTCATGTCTGCCAAAATGGTTTGTGAGCGTGTGGCTGATAGGACTCTGAAAAGGGCTCCGCTTTGGATTTTCAAACCTGTCGGTCGTTGATATCCGCCTTTCAATTGACCGTAAATAATCCCCGGCTATCTTCTACCCAGCGCCAATCCAGCAAGATTCACATACCGGCTCCCACCCATACAGAAACATATATGCGAACTTAGGCCCCGCTTCCAAGATTGCTGGATATTAAATCCTGTCGAACTGCTTAATCTGTAGGGTACAGAATATGGGGCTAGAAGGGTTGTCTGACAACAAGCTTCTTGGGCAGTGGACCGGATCGTTCAGGGTGGAAGAGACCAGACCGCACTCTTTCTTGATCGCGCATCTCATTTCCGGTTGCGAGAACGTTCGTGCTTGAAATTCTACATGAACTCGGAGCTTAAGTAGACGACGGAGCTACTGGAATTGATTTCCCGGCACTGCGCGTGAAAGGCATTCGCGAAAACCGATTCAATGACACGCTGGATCGCCGGGAATACTTGTTGTCGCGGATGGGCCGAGAAGTCATTAGAAATGTTTCGTGCGAGGCTTTCATTACCTTTATCCTCAAAAAGATGTTCCAAACGCGAAGTTACCCTATCCAACGTCTTGGAGGTCTGGTGGAAGTCCCAATTGTAGTGCGTTTTTCGACCACCCTCAGCCACCATCCATCCATTGTCACCACGCTTGTGTTCGCGGAGGCCTCCACACTTTTGCTTCGGCAACGGCAGAACCAGCCAAGCGCAAGAACACCACGATGTCACGCTTTTAAAGCAGACAATTGCTGACGAGCCCTACTAGCAGGAGCCCGGCAAGGGCATTGAGTACTGGATAATTCCTTTATTACTCCGAATAAACTGTAATACTAACAATTGTGCACGTGTTGTATTGGATTTTGTATAGCTCCTGTGAATAAAGAAGAACACTACCGCCAATAACAATTAGGGTGTTACAGAGTCACACAGCGAGAAGGACGAGCTCCTAGGTGGGCTATTTCTAAAGCTGGAAGAGTGCAAGGCAGAGAAGGATGTACCGAACGAGAGTGTAAGGGGAGCCAGTCCGCATCTTGCTGTCGAGAGGATGAAACGCTCTCGAGACGCCAATGGTGAGGAAACGAGCGTTAACCGATCTAGAGCAATATAAATTCACAAGGATGGCAGCAAGTCTGCATGCTTAAAAAGAACATAATCTCCCGATGCGTAGAGAGAAACGGGAGCAAGAGTGCCAAGATCGACACAATCTTGAGTAACACATTTTTCTTCGGCTTGATCATTTTGCTAACATGAAATAAATAGAACTGCGGTTGGGTCATGATTTATTGGTTTATTGGACAAGTCTCAATTGACAGAGGAGATACATTAAAAAGCTGAAGAATTTGTTGTCGCCATTTTAACACAGTATCAATTAGTCAGGAGTACTGCAACCCGCATAAATTTTCAGACAGGACTGATTCGAACGTTTAGATCTTTCTTGTAATCAATGAAAGCCTAAAGACGTTTCATGATCCCGAAATTTTATCCCACCGGTCTATAGTAAATCCTGGGATGGTTGAACATAAGGTGAGGTTGGCAGAGCGACACTCAAGGGATTCTGAACCTTGCCATTTATTACTTTTCGACGTAACTCGGTATACTTGAGTACACAGACGACAGGAATTCTTCATTCGGCGCGCGCACTGAAGGGATCAATAAACTCACGCTTCAAAGAGCGTAAAGCTAGCTTTGTCGCGAATACCCGTGGTTGATCCTAAAGAGGATATATTTGAAATGACAGAAAACAAAGATCGAATGCTGCGCTAGCTACGTGAGGGTAACAGTGATCTCTCCAAGGTGATCCTATCGTACCGCTGTTCATGTACTTGTGGACGCGAGGCAGCATCCACTACCCGTTCATTCCGCGTGTCACGAATGGTACACAATCTCCTCTCATAGGCCGAGTAGCACACAGCAAACCAGGGCATTGGCTGTGCACCTGAACGACCCATACGTTGAAGCTCCGCAGCATCTTAGGCTTGATCGTAATTAGACGACAGGCACTTTGATTGGGTTGCGTACAAATACGTATTATTCTTAGTAGCGACGGCAACCACTACAGCTTCGCTGTGGTCGTAAATATGTTGCCCTGCTCTGACAGTATGCTACCAGGGCGACTTGTTGCGCGGTTTGCATAATTGCCAATGCGCTGGAGTGGGATTTAATCAGGTCATTGTTACGATCGTTTGTAGGCATTACCCCCCCTCCTAATACAGCGAGAGCTAATGAAAGCAAAACATATTTATCAATGCAAACGTTTACTTCAGCGCAAACAACTGGAGTATCAGCGCTGTCAACCAAGCATGTGCGTTTTTTTTCTTTTACTGCTGCTGTATTACTGTTTTTTTGTACAACATGTTCTCGAGCATACCATAGATGAGGATGGTATATGGGCCTTTGATGCCGGCCTCACTAAGTACGCGGCAGTTTACAACTTGGACCAAACTGCTTTATACATCGACATGAATGGGCGAATTACAATCGAGTTCGTCGCAGCTCCGACTGTTGATGTTCTACAAGGTACGCCAGGGTTCAATATATTTTAATTATTATTTGCTTCAGGGAGTGCAGTGAACGGATTCCGCGCTACGGTGTTTTTGGCAGCTTCGGCGACAGGCCACAACCTTCCACCGCTCATTGTGTACGCGGGTGTTCCTGGTGCGCGAGTGGCGACCGAGGTGTGGAACCCCGCGTTTGGCGCAGAGGATATAGAGCACACGTTTCAACGGAAGGTGTTTTGTGATGAACTTGTCGTGATGGAATGGATTCGAGAGGGTACGTGTGTTTTGCTTTTGCCATTAAGATTTATGATTAATTGCTAATTTAAACATATTGAAGATCTCGAAGCCATCGGTAACTGGATGCAGGCTGCTGCTACTGAATAGCTTAAGACGCACAAGCTGGCTTCCGTCCGCTACGTGCTTCAGGAGGAGTGATGTACGGAGGTCGAGTTTGTGCTGCCTGGTCCTACTGGCGATGGAAGCGGCTGTCATGAAAGCCTTCAAGGACCATGTGATGTGATATGTAATTGTTTTTCGTGTTTGATTCTGTCATTAGCTCACGCTTTACTGTATCTCTGATCGTTTTTTCCTCTAGAGAACCACTAGAAAAAACGATCAGAGATACAGTAAACGAATTTCCTAGGACCCCCAAGAAAAGCGGGCCGGGATATCCCGCATCATGGCAGCAGCTTAGAACGCCATAACTAATGAGGTGATGGTGAGGGGTTCATCAAGGCTGACCGCGTTCCCTCACCTCCATGGCGCTCCGTTTCTTCCCCCCTTTGCGAGTTACTTGTCGGATCATCAAGTGGTTTCGCTTTCAGAACGGACCGATGAACATGAGGTTAGCCGGGCGCAATCGACTGCGCGGGAGCTATGGTGCGAACTTGGCCAACATGAGCGGCAAGCACTCCGTAGATACGCATAACGATATATTATTTCTCATATCCACTGTCCAGTCGAAAGCAATAATACATTAACTAAGTTTTAGTAAATCATTGCGCCCTACATTGAGCTTAATGGCTGCGCACTTTTTTTAAGAGCTGGATGACGAGCTCTGACTGCTGCACGGGCCGACGGTTCGACCTAGCGTTTATTCGATGGGTTTTTCGTAGATGCCTAGAGGTTGGCTTGTTGTCTCTTCAATCGATACAACAATGACTGATAAACAGCTAGTGTTTGGGCAACTTTATCGACCGACTAACACCGTCTAGACGGCCGAGAGCCTATTAATCAGAATAAACTATACGCAAAGAACCTCATTCAACGAGTGATTACTATGCACCCCTGAAGCTTTTCTCGATGCTTGTTTTTAGGCCCCGAGGCATCGTTTGCGCGGAAGAGGACGCGTGCCATTGTGGCGATGAAAACAAAACCTCCAACCAGTGTAGCGCACCGGCTCGATTTTTTTACGTCGTAAGAACTTTCCTGAGGATGGTGAAATTTACGAGTTGCCAAACTTTTTACTAGTGTCACACTGAGCCCGTGGCTTGCGGTAGGCTGCGAATACGACATCACTTAAAGCAACTTCGGTGTGAATACCTTCATGCACCTTCAGCATCTTCTGCAACTTCATGAAATTTTCTATCCTAATACTTGTTTACGGTTCACCTGAACCGCGGCTGCTGCGGTTCAGCACGACGTTTAATCGTCGAGTTGCGCAATTTCGGTGAGGTCCACGTCGTGGACAACTGAACAGGGAGGCTGACCATCTTCTACGGTGTATACCGTCTTCGCAAGCATAATGACAGGGAAAATGAAGCACCAGCGCAAGAACAAGCGCGAGAAAAAAGGAGGCGAGAGCACAAACGACGTAAGTATATGGTGCTTGCGAAAGCTACGGCTATCTAAAAAGAATCTCGTTTGTATAGAGTAGTGATGAATCAAGATGCACAGAAAGCTACTGGTTGGGTGAGGAAAGGCCCGTGCGAAAGTCACGTAAGGCTACACGGAATTAAACCAACTAGAACCGGCAAAAAGCGATGGCTAGACTGCAAAAAAGGATAGATGGCGGTTTATTGTCATGATTTATGTATTTGGTCACACGCAGTTGAACTAATGGGAGGCCCAGCTAAATCAATGCTATCGGTATTGACGCCGAGTGCCGTGCTCAACAACACCTCGATACAGATGCCGAGAATCTGCTCGATGACTGCGATAGCAACGGTGATGAACATCTCGCTACCCAAACGAATATTCATTTGTATTCAGGTCGAGCCATAAATCCCTTCACACAGGTTATGTTGCATGTATCTGGATTTGTAGTAGATGTAAGTTACCGTAGACCAATTTGAACCATTGTTCACAACCTGAAAGGACAAGAATTTTGTAGTTGGAATGATTTTAAAGCATATTAAACTCGCTATAAAGAGACAAACCTTGTGTATTTTGCACTGTCGCGACTCTGCCACGTGTCTTACGTGGAACAGCTCCCACACTAACAACAACATCCCGGAGACATTCAGTCATGCCTTCAAGAAGCTGTTTTGCAACCTTGGTTGCATGCAAAAGTAATAAGAAAGCGGTAAGCATATCGCACCCAATGACCTTTACAAGGGTGCGTTGCCTACGCTTGAGCTGCGTTTCAACGCTCCGCTACAGACGATGAAGGCACGTGGGTGGTTATGACCACTAAGGGGGTACCTTCTGCTACTTTCATTGTTATTTCACAAACTTTGAGCTGCTCGCCAACACTAAATGTTATTACAGAAAAGATCCCACTTCCATTAGCTGTACGCTGCTCTCCAGAACACTAACGATTCTTTTGAAGAGAGCACCCTGGAGCAGTTGGACGCGTTCACTGAAACCAGCACCGACACAAACCATGTTGCGGAATTTAGTCTCGGGAGAAGGGTGCGATTGAGTTTCATAGTACTCGTAACGATGTGATACTAACATTATATTCGGATTGAACAATAAATGCTGTTTACGCTCCAGCAGATTCATAACTTGATAAATTTATAACTTGATAAATTTCCGACTGAGTGCATCCACAGACCGGAATACATTTTTGTGGAGAATTTGATTCAGGATGACTGGGACCTCGCGTCGGGTTTTTGGTGTAGAGCGTGGCTCAAAAGGAAGGTTTCGGGTGGTGGGCGTCAGACGTCAGACATCCCTGCCTCAGATCGCGGATTCGTTTCCTTGCAGTAACAAATGCACGCTGCACGTTCTCCCAAAAGCGTTGCTGCAAAGTCCACCAGCGTCCAGCTCAGCACGGGTGCGGTTGTCTCCAAGGACATCGAGATGAGCAGCGAAAGCAATGTTGAGAAGTCGGAAGGGGCATTTGGTGGGTTCACGCTGCACGGCTTCGGATTAGCTTAAGCCGGAGCTGTTTTCGTATGTATCCCGGGAAAGTGTTCACACTGGCTGCATTTCAATTTTAACAGTATAGTGAAAATTTTGAACAAAAATATTGCCCCCCCCCCCCAAACTGTTGACTGGCTCGAGATTTCTTTCTGTCAGCGTTGGAAGACTGATCAATGGAGCGTAGCAGCGCTGGTGACGCATTTATTAATGGCGCAGGTAGCCGCGATCCGGACGCAGGCAACGGCGATCTGGATTGTAGTGAGGCAAGCAAGAGGTACAACATCACCGGAAGCAGCGTGGGAAACCAACCTGGCGACGTTAGTGGAGGCCTCAACGATCTCACTGCTTGGACCTGCGTTGGAGGTCGTGGTGCTCACGGAAGACAAAGTACACGAGGAGGCCGTGAACGTGGTGGTCGTGGTGCTCAGAGCGGACGTGGCAAGGGCAAAAAATCTGTAAGCAAACGAGGCAAGGTGTGGGGAAACGATGAGGTCCTGTTTCTGATAAACGCTTGGAAAGCGCGTCGTTGCTGCCGCTGCCCGACGGTCATACGGCTAAGCAAGCTGCTGCGTCGGTGTACGTTTCGCGCCTGTTAACGCTCAAGTCAGAAGCTACGGGGTTAGATGTTGAAGGTGTTGGTGAATTCTTAGCGGGACACGCTGATGCTACGCCGTTTCCAGAGGGTGGGCTGGCCGTCGCCGACCCTAGTTTTCGACCTCGTTCCCAATGAGCGGTTGAGGATAAGATGGTCTCTCTGCAGTCGGCCTACACACTGATTTCAGACCATAAATAACGGCACCTTAGTTGGCAGTACTGGGCGCCCTGAGTGGTTTAGCATTCCGACCGCGGAGCGAACCGACATCCTGAAGAAATAGGGGCGTGTGGCGCTAAGTGCCGACTGTTTCGCCGCCCTTGGTGGCGTTTTCGAGGACGATCCGAGCATTAGCCCAGTGCGTTGTGGTATTGAGCTCGGCTCTGCTGGCTGCTGCGACGAAGGCCGGGTTGCAGAATCACCTACACCTGGAACAAAGCGGTCGCGAGTAGATACAATAGCCGACGTGATGAACGACGTCATGGAGAAAGCAGTTAGATCCATGGAAGCTATTGCGCAGCAGGATCGTGATCAGTTCATCTTGCATCAGGCAGCTAAAAAAAAACGTGCGCTGCTACGCGAACTCTTTAGTGCAAAACCATAGCTACGACGATCTGACTGAATCCCGAAATCTCATCCAACGCATGATCACATTCCTTGTTTTGCTCGCTACGACTTGATTATCTTGAAATGATTTGGGTCTCACGCGCAAAACATCGACGAAGAGAGCAATGGAGTGCTTACCGAGAGAGAGAGCTGAATTCGTTCATCGCTTTTCTCCTTACTACAGAGGACCAGACCAGCTCGTTTTTGTAGATGAAACATCCAAGGACGGCAGGTACGTGAGGATGAAGGCATTGAGTCTTACTAGACGCTAATTATGTATATTTGTTTTTCCATCTAGATCAGTACTTCGCACGCAAGGCTGGTCAGCGCGCAACACACCCGCCCGAGTTCGGCTGCCGTTTGCTCGAGGCAAGCGAGTTTCAATTCTTGCAGCAATGGACACCACGGGCTTTTTTTCGTGGAGCTCGGTTGATGACACGTTTACAAGAAGCAATTTCCACGCCGTTTTCAAGGAAAAAATTGCACCCTACTTGAACCCATGGCCGCTACCCCGCTCCATCCTGATTCTCGACAATGCCAAGATTCACATGTACGAGGAACTCCAGACGCTCGTACGTGCTACTGGTGCGCTACTTTTCTTTCTACCACCGTACTCTCCAGACCTTAATCCAATCGAAGTTGGATTTTCGCTGCTGGCGTTGGATTCGACGTCACGCGAACATGGCTTTTCGCGAAGCTCCAAAAGAGGTTATGAAGGTTGCAATGTACAAATGCACGAAGAGCAGTCAAATGGTTGGCGAAAATCTATATGATCATTGCGGCTACCGCAGTAATGTAATAAATCTTCCATCGCACTGAGTTCCTCTAACTCTCCTTCATTATCTATGTCTGTCATGTCGACAGCTGGATCGGGCGTCTCTAACTGAAGTGAGTCCCGATACGGAGGCCGCAAGCTGTAGTGAGGAAGCCCGAGTACTTCCCGTAGGTCGCTCACATTTAGGTACATGGGAACAGGAGTCCCATGCATACGAACGCGCACTAAAGGGTACTCACCATCACAACGGCGGTGATGTTCGACTTGACCATGATCCATCGCGCGCTCTTCTTTGTCAATGAAGCGTAGCTGCCTCATCGTAGCGTTATCCGGAACCTGAACCGGTGCATCATCGGGCAACCGAGCCTGGCTGACCGCTGCATAGCGTTCTGAGGGGGACCCGCCGACGATACTATGCTCGCGCATGTATGCGGCGATGCGAGGCAACTGCTCTTGGATACGACTGTCGGTTGCGCGGCGAAGTGACGTCAAGCGCTGCGCTCTGGGGCGACTCACGTAGACGTACAGCATGAGCACGAACGCAGCATGTCCATGCTTCCGAAGTCGTGCCTTATGCCAAATCGTCGAGAACTGGGCTTCCATCGCCGTAGAATCCGTCGCAACCTGGGAACCTGGGTGTAGTCCTTCTGTGGGGCGTGATTGGTCGGCTTCACGAACACCGATAGCGTATCTTCCCACGTCAGGCCGTTCGTAGTGTCGAATACCCGCTTGATGTGCCCAAGTAGGACGTCGTAGCCATCGGCTACCATGAAGGTGAAGTCGTGGCCTGGCACCTTGTCTCTGCATGGCGTTAACGGCTCACCCGACTTCATGCTAAGACGACACTTAAGTTGTGGCGGAAGCTGTCTTATAGTTTCAGTCATGCTGGTCTACAAAAACCAAATTCTATACACACAGTGTTAGACGCGTGTTATATTTCATGCAAATGTACTTCCTGTTACCTTGCTACGCAGGCTATATCCGCAAAGTCCAAACGCCACGTATCCTTGAGCTGCATATTACAGCCATAACACCAGAGGCATTAGTTAAAACAAATCCCTCACAGGTCAACATTGGCAGCATACGTACGCACTCCGTAAACGTTCCACACGACGACGTTGCCTCCGTAACAGGCTTGATCACCTGCGTTTACACGTTCACGATAGGATACAAAGATCAGGCACGACAGCAAACACAAATTAGTACACAATAGCTCGATCAACCCAAGAAAGTGGCAGCATGCCGCCTAGTTACGTACAATCGTCGTAGTGGAGTCAAACAATGTAGTTGGTCCGCTGCTGGGCTTCAGGAGCAGTGTCTGCACGCCAGTGATCTTGGCCTGTGCCTCCTGTGTCATATGAAGCCGCTGTTAGCCCGCAATACCCTCCGACGCGCGTCCGCCATGCGTCATGCTCACCTTGGTGGATTGCGTGAAATGGCCTTTTGTTTGGAAAGGGGGGGGCGTGTGGACCACGTATACCCTACCCGCGGTAATTTAGATTTTGGCGTCCAACGAATTACTATGCTCTTATCAAGGCTGCTAAGCCCGATTAGGAGGCCCGATTAGGCAGACAAAAAAGTTGAAAGGCACAATAGTAGAAGAGGAGAAGAGCTAGTCGCTCGTTAGGATTGCGTGGATGTTGCAACTGTGCGTGCACGCCCCCCCCCCCCCTTCCTGCAATAAAGCAAACTGTACCAACAAATACGTCATATTAGGTTAGCTTAGCAATGAATGCAGACCTTACATAAATGGCACTTACATCAGTATCGTTGGAAACGCCCAGCCCGTGAGCCACGGTCCTGCTGCTGTTGCCGGCGGGCGACACGTCGCTGTTGCTGCTGGTGCCGGCAGGCAACACGGTCCTGCTGCTGCTGGTGCCGGAGGGCGACACGGTCCTGCTGCTACTGCCGACGTGAGACACTGTCCTGCTGCTGCTGCGAATCAACGTGGCTATCGGACTTCTTCTTGTGAGCACCATCCTTGGCCTGGTCCTGTTGCTGTGGGGGGAGGAGGCGCTGAAGGTGAAGTCATGTATTCTGTCGGTGAGGGGGCTGAAATCGGGACGTCAGCTTGGCGCTGAAGCCGGGCCTGCTGACGCGGAGACCACTCAGTGCGTTTTACCATGCCTGAAGAAGAATATTCGCTTTGCTATACCGGAAACTATAGGGGGGCGCTCCCAACCGGGGGCTTCAAAACTTCATGTTCGGCACGTTTTTTGTCTCCTTCCCGGGATAGCGATATGCCGGAGTCGGCAGCCTGAACCCATGCTCCGGCATGGATTCTGGCATGGATAAAACCGGAGTCCGGCAGTGTGAACCGACCCATTGAGGCTGTTTGCGGGGTGGTTCGCTGCGTACGAGCTTCTTCTTCAGGAAGAGGAGCGCGTGGGTGCGGCGTTCACTTTCTTCTGGGTGATGCGGTCCAACATGACGGCCTTCGAGCGGTTTTTGTAGCGCGATCCTCCCAACAGCTTGGACATCGTCCGGATTTCCTTAGACTTGAACGTGGCGCCGTTGCGCCCAAGAATCACCACGGTGTCCTCTTCGACCCTCTCGCCATCGTGCTCGATATCTCGGCCGCGCTCCTCAATATCTTGCAGCGTCACCTTGTCGTAGTCGTCGGAAGCGGGTGCTTCAGTGGTTGGACTAGAAGTCTCGCTGGGTCGCTGGATAGCAGCATCTCCAGCGGAAGTTAACGAAGAGGCCATGGTGACTGGAGGGGCGAAGTGTGCAGGTATCAAATTTGGTTGTGAGCAAGAGTGTAGGAGTACAGATTGTAATGTGTGAACGAAATATTCGAATAGAGCGCCTACGCGTTATGCAATGAATATTTATACAATGTTTGAAGTTTACTTAATCGGGTCTTAAAAATCAGGGAATGCTAAGGAAGGCCCTCATGGGGGGGCTCGTTACAGATAGGGCATTTGGGTATTCAGATGACAGTATCTAACACCCTAAATGGACAACCAGTTTACCCATAAACGTTGACCCTGGTTGTTGTGGGTCAACCGCATCCACTGTGGGCATTGGCCTGATTTCTTTGTTACAGATCAACTACGCCATTGACCCGATTTCATCGCCGTGGGTGACTCACAACCGTTGACTCGCTTTCATAAATATAGTAGTCGACCGAATTGCTATGATACAGGTTTTAACTTATGTTACAAGAGGGTAACCCGTATTGTCGCAACGATCGCTGTAAGCCAAGTCATTGGTTGGCAGTGCTAATTTCACGAAAACTGAACTTATCCTGAATTGTGCGCTCAGTGTTATATTTCGAACAACGCTATAATCGAATATTTATCTCTGAATTTAAAACTCGAATATTTGAATAGTGCGCCTAGGCGGAGTGGGCGGGGGAAGACGGTAGCTGTGGAGGGATGATACTCTTTTTCTTTGAGTATAAACTCCGTGAGATCCATCTACCATCGAAGGTGACATCAGCGTTCATTCGATTCGTGACGTTGTGCTACCTTCCTAAATGCCCTCCCATAAAATATCACTTGCATGAATGAATACATGACATGAACTTGTCCTAACCTTACAACTTATACGTATCATCATATATATCAAAGTAATATACTAGTCGCTAAAAACTGACTTGAGGGACGTATACCACATTGTCTGCTATCCAACGGCTGGTATTACGCTACTAGGGACTTCATTGATGGTTCCCTGCGGAAATGCGCGTATGGTCCGTGTTCAGAACACTTGCACTTGATGCTGTATGCGGCACGTGTATTGCTCGACTTCGTTGGCCTATACACTCAAACGAATACATTCAACCCCAATGAGCCTATAAAATAACATATGTATTGTTATAGGTTCTTACACCCCGGGTCATTTGCGTGGCAAGGGTTACCGCCAAACGTTTCAAGTGACGCTAGATACCCAATGTGCCTCGAGCTTAAGTACGAGCTGCTCGGTGACTCTAACGTCTGGAAGCTACGGTTCGGATAAAGTACTTGGGCAGCGTCTCGCACGTGCTGTCCAGCCGAAGGTTGACCGGAATCAAGCCCGAGTTCAGCATCTCCGGCAAGCCGTTCAACATCGAAGCAGCAGCAAGTGAGCCATCAGGTTCTAATGGCAGATCACCGGAAGCGGGTTGGCCCGGGGAACGGCCCAGGTAGGTCATTTGCTTGTAGGTCACCTCACTCTCGTTCTTATCGTCGCTCTTGGTGGCATCAACTTGGCGCCTACTGGCTGTACAATCATCGACACAGACCACACCAAGGCTGTAGGCATATCAATCAATTGTTAAGCATTATCAGCACGGAAACAACCAATATACATGCGGGGCCAAGCTCGACGCATCATAGTTGTCGCCCGCGCACCCGTCGCGAATGTGCTCTACAACTGTTGGGGACTTAATAACCAATCGTATCCATCTCTGTGGGTGCCGATTTGAACGAACGTACTGATCAGCAAATCCGCATACGGAGTAGGTACCGATTAGTAATTCCCCCCTTCCCCCCCCCAAAAAAAACAAATATTTTGGAAACAGAGCGATTTCGAAAGTATGCCGTCTCCCATTCACTTCCCACTTAAGTGCCGTTGAAAATGCTATCATCGTATTCAAAGCATTTTTGTTCCTTGTGCATAGAAGCGCTTGGAGGATCACTCTCCTCGTATCTGTGCCATTAATTCCGCTCTTTTGCTGGTCTCTTATTCTCACTATCACACTTTACGGCAAGTCATTTGATCTATGCACAAGGAACAGAAATGCTTTGAATACGATAATAGCATTTTCAACATCACTTGCCATTCACCATCAAGTGGGAAGTGAATGGGAGACGGCATACTTTCGAGATCGCTCTAATGTTTCCAAAGCGCTTAGTAGAGCTAATCCTAGTTGCTGTCTGATCCCAGACAACACTGAGCTTCGCTAGCTTCGAGCTAATGGAGCAACTAGCAAGTCTTCAGCGCCCTGAACGCCCAATCGTACCAGACGTGCAGTTTTGTCTAATATGCTACAGCGATGCGGATGCGCTGGGGGATTTCTGCTTCACAGGCAGAGAACTTCAGCTTCAAGCGGTGCGCCTGAACATGCCTAAGTGGGATTTCAGCGATGCTGACGATAAGATGTGATATAGCAGACACGACTGCCTCTCATACCAAGGCGTCAATGCACCCGATGGTACGTCACAATATAAATTATGATCGTGTACGGGCTCAACATAATACCGATGTGGCAGGTCTGTGTGCCAGCTTTCACGGACTCATTGAAAGGAGCTACGTCAAAGTGGGCTACTAGCATATTTGAGTGAGGATGAACAACTTGCCGATATCAATCTGCTGATGTACGGAGATCCGGCCTACGGTGTCAACCAATTTCTGATCTCGCCATTCAAAGGAAACGCGCTCACGTTTTCCCAAAAGCGCTTCAACACGGTGATGAGTGGGGTACGTGTCTCCATTGAGTCGTTCTTTAGTATACTAAAGCAAGTGTGGGCATTTTTAGATTGGCATAAAAATCATCAGCTAGAGCTAAGTCCAATTTCTGATCTCATAAACGTAGCAGTGTTGCTGACCAACTACAACACTTGCATACGCGGGGAAAATCAGAGTAGCGACTTATTCCGTCGTCCCCACCGACAATCGACGAGTATCTTACAGAAAAAACAACGCTTACGCCCCTGAAATGCATCTATTTGTTCCTTAGTTGCTCTAGCATAGTCATGGACCGTTCCGGTTCTGCTTTACGACCCTCCTCACTTTCTTGCCGTTCTTTTTCGCGTTGCCAAAGTTCGCGTTCTTTAAGTTCCAATTCGTAGCGGCATAGCGTGGCCTCTTCCGCCTGCAAGGCTGTCAATGCGAACCGGAATGGCTTCATACTCGTCTTCTGAGCAGCCATTAGCTCGGGCATCAGCTCGAGCGACTTGTCTATGCGCTCGTTAGCAGCCGTGCGTGGGTTACGGCTAATGCGTCTTTTGTCATGCTCATGTAGAGACTCCGCCGAAACTGCATCAACAGAGGCTTCATCAGAGCTCTCCTCTTCGGACCGTGTGCGTTCAGCCCAAGCTAAACGTGCGCTGGCCAGCTCCCGACACAACGCCCCTGACGCATCCTTGTGTCTGAGCAGCCATCTTCTTGGCCTTGGTGATGCGTGCGTGGTCGGCAACTAATGTTGACAGCTCTGTAAGCATCTTGATACGCGGGGTGTCAGCTTCCTCCACGCCAGATTTCCTCTTCGAAGACGCCTCCCACGCGCGGTGCTTCTTGCCGGATATAGTAGAGGTTTTAAAGGAAGGCAACGAACGCAGATGCGTCGCTAACCCCTCTCATGCAGCCATCATCTTACCCTGTCGCAAAAGGTAGATCCACGTTTACTTAGGTGAGTAGAAGCATGTCATCCTCTTTGCTAAAGCCTTTACGGCGGTGTACAGGGGCCGTTGCAGCTATCTCGTGATGTTTGCCTCCATCCATTCGCTCTTCCTCGTCGACAGCACCTTCACACTCGCTTCCACCGCTTTTGTGGTTCACCCCTTCGCTCTCTTCGGAGAGGCCGACATCCTGCTCGTCCATACAGGCACCCCCGCCATTTTTTTTCCTGCGATCAGTAATTTTTCCTCGCACATGCGCTTTAGATTTGATCCAGCTGTCAGAAAGCAGTACTAAGTTAGATTAGTTTGCGTGGGAAGTATCGCAGAAATCAAAACTGGGATAGTACACATCGCCGATTACTACCCAGTAACTCAGTACTTTTGCATCTATGTGAAACTTGTGCCAATCTTAAAACCTTGCAGTCTTTATTGGTCCCATCCTGGAAAATCTGCCGGGGGTGTCTACACCTCTTTAACCATTTTCCCATTGTGGTTTTATCCCAAATTTTTATTCTAGAAATATTTCGATAAATTCGCTTTTGAAAAAAAGTCGCTCTTCGCACGAAGAAGCTCTGAAATTTGAGCACGATATAATGTTAATACTGTACGCTGTACTATATCCATACTAGGGCTTCGCGGAAGCTGATATAGCGACTGAGAAGAGCATCTGACGCGCCGGCTTCGCAGCCGCACCATCTGCCCATTGCACAGGTGACTGGCAAGCTAGTATATAAGCAAGTACTAGTATAATAGTATTATTAATACACCATTGTTAATAGTACGATCCTATCATCTAAATCATCATCTAAAGTTTCCGATAAAAGTATCGGCGCACGTGGTTTTACCCGTCGATAAACTTCCACCTCAAATGTTGGTCCATTCTCAATAACATCCATGAAGTCATCATATGACCCTCATAAACTCCTGAACAGTATGGGGGTGTTACTCCTGACTGATACTTCGCGTTTGTGAGGTTATATCTTGTCCATCGTTGATCTCCGCAGGGTAGCGAAAGTCGGAAAGTAAAAAAAACGCCGACGAATAGATAGGCAAACTCATCTGTCACTCACCCTTTCATAGAAGCCGAGCGTATTACGGGGAACGTGCAGCGCTTAGATTCAGAACCATCACGTGAACGATGGTTTTCGGTCGCGCACCTTCGAGCAACACGGCGACCTCATCCGGCTCGCACCTAAGCGGAGGGTGCATACTTTACCGAGCTTACCAGGTATATAATTATACAGCCCTAACAGTAGGTTGTTCACTTGCTCTTTGTATGTCAGCTCTGATTATTAACATACTCAATTTTCAAATAAATTACCAGCTAGTAAATATTTAAAAACTGGGACCTCCGGTGAAATCCCCCCTAGCTCTGAAATAGCTCTGAAACAAGGGCTCCGCGAAGGCTGGGATAGGATTTTTGAATTACGACGTTAGATAGACTAGCAGTTATATAGTTATCTATCGAAAAATAAACCTAGATAACAACAACACAGTCAGGTTCGCGCACAAACACACTTTTCGTTCTCCCCTACGATGTATTTTTGTTTTTAATGCCTAAACCAAATACAGCGAGTAAGAAAGGCTGGACGCACCGCCGTCAGGTCGCTCATGTCCTCGCCTCACCCTGTAAATTAATAGTTGAAACGCCAACCTGTATTCTCTGAAAATTTATTTCATTAGGTAAGGAGGGATGCAAGTCGAGGTGCGATTTTGCAGAATGCAATACCCTTCAAAAGTCGATCGTTGTGTTTGATGGTTATGCTTGTAGATCTACTTTGAAATTTACCCGCCAAAAGACAATAAATTACGTGAATGTTGCCTGTGTTGTCCGGCCTTGTTAAGTAAACACAGGCGATGTTGCGCGAGTGTTCTCCAATGAAGGAAGGGTTACCTGAGTGTTGCCTGAGATTCGTCGTGCTTTGGCACACAGTAAAATAGGTGCGGCGCTACAAAACTTGAGCGATATGAGAAAAAAATCTTTCCTTAGAAATCTCTTTCTTTAGAGCATGCGAGCAGTTAAATCAGCAGATGGTCCTCTCGGTCGCTATATCGGCCCCCGCGAAGCCCTACATGTACAGACAACGACTTACAAAGCCGGCACACTTAATGGCATCCTCTATATTAAACTTCCTCGAACTTTAAAACCCGGCAAAGTTCTGATTGGACGAAAAACATATTATTTGTACAACAACCAGAAAATATCCATGTGTTTTGAAAAAAAAGATGCTATTATCAGATCAATACCTCAGGATACCTAGGAATTGGTTTCTCAAAGCTACGAATTACGGTGGTTTCCGCTAATTCTTCCCAGGCCGCAATTGTAGCCTCAATTGCGCGGAGGCGCTTTTGTTTTGCAGTGCCTCCTGTCACACCGCGAAACTTTGACCGAATTTTTGCTTTTAGTGGACCAATCACGCCAACGTCGAGCGGTTGACATACCACCGTCGTATTAGGCGGAAAAGGAACCACCGTAGCATTTTTTTCTTCGGCTACTACGACCCGCTGACCATCCTCCGAAACATGTGAGTCAAAATTATCAAGGAGGAGGACAGCGGGTCCATCGATTTCATGTTTTAACATATTACTTACATAAAATCTCCATCCTACGGCGTCCATCCACGCATGCTCCTGGACAGTGTAGTAGTGGCCGGGCGGGTAATGCGGCAGCTCGTCGCAGTCGATATCGCCTCCGAGCTTTCCTCGGATGATGAAGAGAGTTGGTAGCTTGTACCCTAAAATAAATAAAATAAAAAATATTAACTATGATAACAAACCGTTTCAGAATGATTAAAACAATAAAAACGTACCATCACCGCGACCAGTAAGAACTGCTGTCATTCGGCCAGTGTGCTTCGTCATCTTGGCAATTCGGGCAGGGTCCTTGCGGCCTTTGACAGCCCAAAAGCGTGTCGGCGGCATATCAAAGTTGATAGCCGTTTCATCCACGTTAAAAAGCGTCGTAGGGCACCAGGTAGTGTACTTGCTCTAAAGTTCAATAGATAACTTAGCCCGTTTCTCGAGCAGCTCTACCGTTGGCAGTTTGACTTCTTGGTTTTTTTGAGACGTAAAGTCGTAGCTAAATAAAAACGAACATCAATTTGAGCAATTATTAACCGATTAAAATTAAATATTACATCATAAAAACAATTTTACCGTTTGCAAATGCGTTGGCACATGCGCTCAAGAGACTGCTCAGGGTTCTTGTGGCTGTCCATGTAGCTTGCACACCACTAAGGCTCTAGCAGCCACATGTAGTCGATCATTGCATGCGTCGATAGGGCCTAAACATACCGCAAAAGTAAGTATTATCTCGTAAAAGTACGTTCTAAAATGATACAACCGACCTTTTCATCTCTGCGTGTGTCCTTCATAAACGTAACAAGGGTTGGGACGCTAGGAAATATTTCCTTGCGTCCCTGCCCCTTTAGCGTTGGCGACCGCGAGTTGCCGCGGAAAGTAAGCAGCCTCTCGGCTTGCTTCCACCACCCAAACACTGTTCCGCGAGGTCGCTCGAGTTGGCGCGCAGCCTCTTCGACGCCAACTTGAATGGCGGGCTGCGCGCCTTCACTCTTCTCCTTGATAGAATAGCGCTGTTGTTTCGTCGCCTTTGCAGAAATGAACCTCGGCTTTAGTTGGGCAGGTGGCGCGTTTTACAGTGTCCAACCGATTTTATATGAGCTATGATTCGCTAAATAAAAGCACAGTTCTGCTTTTTGATTCGCTAAAAAATGGTAAATATGGAGGCCCGTCTGTGCTTTTTTTTTTACTAATGCCGGCTTTTTAAGTCTGCCGGCTTTGTAAGTCGTTGTCTGTAGTATAGCACAACGTATTTTATCGTGCTCAAATTTCAGAGCTTCTTCGTGCAACGCGCGACTTTGTATCAATGCGCGACGCTTTGGGGGTCCCGTTTAGCCGCTGGTAGCACCCCGGTATATCGGTACCCAACTGCCCACGCAAGTAAACCTTTTGAGGACCCCGTTTAGCCGCCGGTAGCGCACCGGTATATCGGAACCAACTGCCCACGCAATTAAACCTTTTGGGGTCCCCGTTCAGCCACCGGTATTGTACTGGCGAGATGAAATGCACCACCAAAAACTTATTTTGTCCATAAAATGAAACTACTGGTCGTATCGATACCAGAAGACCCGCAATGGAAAGAGGGGGTTTCAGCCAACGTGTGTGTTCATGTTATTCGTACAGCCGAAGCTTTCATTCGTATGGTAAGGCTTTTTCAATGTTGCGGGAAATAAATGCCGATCATGAATGCACGAGACATTTTTTTCGATATATCGGGACTGAACGCACCTACAGTGCTGAGCTATGCGTCAGGATGTAGCTTTGATTCATGTGCCTCAGACAAACAGACTTCCAGCCACAGCGGTATTGCTAGAAGAAGGCAACGCCATGTTCATTTTGACGCTGCTCGTGGCTCTGACAAACAAAATGGTGCATAAAATACACGTAAAAAGGGCATACAAGGTGTATACCAAACTGACTATGGTAAAAGCATATGGTGCCACCTGGTGAGAACATAGCCTCAATTTTTGGGCGAATTCAAAGGACTCCCAGTTTCGTTTAAGTGAAGCGCAACCGCTTCTTTGTGCTAGAAGCTTGGAAAGAGTTTACTTAACAGAGAAAACACAGAGCTTTCACGCAAAAAAAGCTTATACAAATCTGGTAATTGGGTGAGGAGTTATGTGTCCCTAAAATGTGGTGGTCCATTTCATCTCGCCAGTACAATAGCACCCCGGTATATCGGTACCCGACTGCCCACGCAATTAAACCTTTCGGGGGCCCCGTTTAGCCACCGGTATATCGGCTCACGTCCCATGCAATTGATCTTAGGCGGGTTCTTAAGTTACCGTATAATACTTCTAGCATCCGACAACCTCTAGCATCCGCCAACATGGTTTCAGCCAATAACATCAGCCAAATTGGTGTTAGTATCACTCTACCGTTGAGTATTTCTAGCATCCGACAGTCCTAGTCTTGACCTAAGTTAGGTGTCTACTTTAGGTTCTTTACACAATATCTGGAATGCACTCATGGGCCATTGTCCGGCGCGCCAGCGCTCCAAGGGCGTAAGCGGCGATGACAAGTGAAAGCACTGCCGGACGAAACCATCGCCGCAGCGCTGGCGGCCCTGAAGAAGTGGCGCAAGACCTCGGCCCCCGCCATCGAGGCCAACACGGAGGATCTGGCCGTCATCGCCTCCGTGGAGAGTAGCAAGCCGCTACCCGAGACGTTGCCCTAAGCTACCGGCTTCTACGCGCACAAGATCATGCTCTCAAACGGCTTCCTTTCTGTCCTCCACGTCGAACGCAGCTCAGAGCCCTGTTTCGGCAGTGCTTCTGCTAGAGGTGCTGGTCATGTATGAGCACGAGCTGGTGGCCAAGTTGCTGATCGCGAGCGACATCTTCGAGTGCTCCAAGCACGAGACGGTGACAGTGTATCTCGCTTCGGTGCAGATGCAGCGCCGACCACAAGACCATGGCCATCAAGGAGACCGTGAGAGTGTGCGGCATCGTCACGCCCTGAAACTTCCCGCTTGTATCACGCGCAAGCTGGGCCCATGTCGGGCCGCTGGCTGTACGGCGGTGGTTAAGCCCGCGGACGAGACGCCGCTGTCGGCCCTGGCGCTGGCCAAGGTGGCGGAGTACGTGGGCATCCCCGCGGGCGTCATCAACGTTGCGCCATCGCCCAACGAAAAGCTGAGGTCGTCGGTGCGCTGACGATGTCCGCAAGATCTCCGCGTCGGGCCTCTGGCACTATTTTTGTGTGTAGTACATCATTCTCTGAAAATATTGTGTTTTGGCTATTTCAATCAACCCTAGCCCTTACCGGTTTGTGATGTGTCGGATGCTAGAAGTATTATTCGGCAAGTTCCCGGGAGTGCGTGCTCCCGGGAGCAAAATTGGCAGTTTAGAGGGTGCGAACAAGGATTTCCTTGGGACATAAAAAATTCCGCTCCCAAGCAAGTTTCGCGTCGCGGGGAGCTGGGAGATCAAGCATAGCTACTTCATTTCTTCATGAGCTCACGCCTAGTGAGTTTCTTTTGATTCCTTTGCACAAGAGCTATCGGGATATGCATCTTTTATATCCTAAAACAGCGTAGTTCTGTAGAACGAGAGCTTCAAAAAATGCATACTGATGCGAAGTAGATTGACAGAGGTGTATATGTTTTTTTCCTCCCGGGAGATCGGGAGCGGGAATTCAAGAACGCGCCTCAGGCGCGTTCTTAAGTCTTGGTTGGGCTGGGCTATACACCTCGCTCCTATCCCAGAATAAATTTCAGAGAATATTTTCCTATTGTGATGTCCGTCTAAATTTGCCGAGTCGGGTCGGTTTCGATAATCGCCCCATACAATTCCCTAGTCAATTTTGCAGCTGAGGAGCCGCATGTCATGGCTTCATTCGTATTTAAAAGAGAAGGTATGCAAAGCTCGGGCGATTGATTTCACCCATGGGAATTTTGAGTAGAACCTACAATAGAGCTCAAAACCAGTTGATCAGCGCTTGCCGTTGTGGTCGCCACTTTTGAGCCTGCAAAATGCCTTTGGAATGGACAGAACAGAATATTGAGGTCAGTGGCAATTCACACAAGCTGAGGCATTTCCAAAGTTACTACCTAGCAAAAGAACATGCTCTGTATTACCAGACCATTTAGTAGTCATCACGCCGTTGAGTGACTGGTATAATTCCTACTGTTGTCCTATGCAGCAGACACAGCACTGATCAAAGGCCGTACACAGTCTCATCGCTTTCGGCCGAACTGCTGCTGCTGCGATGGCGCTCGTGCAGTGTCCCACTGCTCTCGTTGCGGACACAGAACATGCTGTGAAGGCGCTGCCCGCGTCGGCTGCGATATCGTTTTTGAGATGTCTTTCGCTTCGCGACAACGTCCTCTCCGATAGACAGCAAACGTCCTAAATAGCTGCTGTACGAGTCACCATCTGCAGACCGGAGAGGATTCAGGTGCACGTGGAAGTTTGTCAGCGCGACACACGTCTTGAACAGCGTATCGTAGCTGGATTCGGACCAGCGGTACTTGTCCGACGCGACCGCCCAGAGCGAGGTCAACCGACCGAAGTAGTTCTCAACGAGAACACGATCGTGGGCGATCAGATCGTTTTCCTCGAGCTGCCCACGTACGACCACAGGCGCGACGTGGAGACGTACGCGTTCCTTCAGCTTGGCCCACTGAGACTTCTTGAGCTCCTTGGTGTCCGTGTTGATCCCCCACTCCTTGCACTTCACCAGCATATCGGCCTTTTTCGTTTTGCCCGTGGGCGTTTCCGGCGGTAGGCGGCAATGGTATTTGGCGTTGTCCATGACGATATAAGCGTTCTTGATATCACGGATGTCCAGCGTGTCAAGCAGCGTCACCATCCAGCGCTCGAAGTACTCGCCGTTGAACATGCCGTGGTAATATTTCGTCTGCTTCTTCTCACCTTCGAAGATGTCGAGCGTCTCCTCTAGAAGCTGCGCCCTGTCCGCATGGCTCTGCTTGCTGGTCTCAATCGTTGGATCTTCACTGACAATAGCAGCAATAAAGCAGTACCGGCGGCCTTTGTGCTTTACTGTCACCTGAAGGTCTTGATAGTCGTTGGTGTCATACAAACTGTCGTCATGGCGGGCGTAGTTCTGATGCACGTGGCTCTCATCGAGGTAAACCACGCGCTGCATTTGGTCTTCTTTTACACGCATCATAGTCGAGAGATACACATCGCGCTTCTGGGCGTTCTCTTCACGCAGCTTGTAGCTAAGACTACATTTCTTCTTGCCTCTCTTGTAGCCTATGTGCTGGAGGTAGCGACGCACCGATCGCTCCGCAGACGCGACAGCAGTAGCCGACTCGTAGTTGATGTCAATGACCTTCATGCTCACGAGTAACCCCATCACACCTCGTGCCACCGTACGCTGTCGGATCGCGCGACGATCGCGAACAAACTCCTGGACGCGTGCAGCAACCATCGCCACGCGCGGCACGAGCGTTGTCTTTGCGGCGTAGTTTCCGGACAGGGGGGCAACTGTTACAGCTTGACCATTCCAGTAGTCAGTCCACACACGTCCGACAACCATCGTCTTGCGGTTCAGCAGCTCGCAGATGCGTGGTGTAACGCGCGCAGCTTTGGGGCGACGGCCAGCAGCCGTTCGAGAAGCCTCTCGGTGCTGCTCGTAGCGGAGCTTGGCGTGCAAGAGCAGGATGTCGAGCGTTTCAGCTTCGACTACGACTCGGATTCGCTGCATCTTGACGTAGCGCACGATCTCACTGAGCGTGGCGTGGTCGATGGTTGCCGGTCCGCGCTTCTGGCCGCTCAGCCGGCCTTCGTGACGGCGTTCCCCAGTTATACTTGATCCTAGTATGGGAGAATCTGGGCGCTCTGGTCGACTGGGTGCTGCGCTGCGAGTTTTGTGGTGTGAGTGGAACCGAGACTACCATCCGAAAGAGGGGCGTAAGCCGCATCCAGTGGTGTGTGCTTTGTTTCAAAATACGGTCGTTTACTAGGTCAAAATTTAGAAAATGCCCTCGATGCTGTCCGGATCTGTTAATAGGACATCTCTAACCCAATTTACGGTCCATTAAAACAGCATCTGCTTGGACAACGATATGAAGTTGTCGGACGACTAAAACATAGTCCAATTGCTGCAGTATCGCGGACGATATGATCCCTCCACTTACTTATTGAGCACAATGCTAAGCGGATTACTCAGCTAGCGGCAAGTCTCTCGAGCGCGTCGAACTTTTATGTAAAACAAGTCGATGCGTGCATACGACATCACACACACTAGGACGAACGTCACTGCGTTGCAAACCACTGCTCTGCGAGGGCCTCGCTGACTTTTGCGTCGAAGACACGCTGTCCTTCGACTTGCCTTTCGGTGTCCAAGCATAAGACTAAGCGGATGGCACAGCTAGCCGCAAGTTGTTCTAGCTCATCGAGCTTTAAGTTGAGGTCGTACGGCATTACGCACACTAGGTCGTACGGTGGTTTGCAAATCACCGTTCCGCCAGAAGAGATAAACAATGCGCATCCCAGGACGCGGTGCCATTCGTCGACTAGGCAGCAGTACCTGTGGTGTCGTCACGAAACGAAGACACGGAGGAGGGAGCCGGCGGTGCTCCCAGGTAGTTGGCTGTAGTTGTATTAGCACGGTAAATAGCAAAGTGATGCTTCTTTCTAGCGGTCTAGCTGGAGGCAGAGGCGGCGGAGCTCCTCCAAGTGTTTGAGTGGGCACAATTCATATCAAAACACTCGCCGTTATACTTTTGGGTGCCCACTTAATTGTCGTTATGCCTATCCTGCTGTAAGCAGCGTTGTCGTTAGCGACAGCTGCTTCATGAACGTAGTTCAACGTCAGACCAGTCTTCATCTTGCTGCTACTAGCTGGGGCAGGCTGAAGATATTGTCTGTACTACAGCGGGTGGAAAAAGTCATGCCCATCTCACGTTTTTGCACATACCCACTTCAATGTGAAGTACTGGGGTAACTTGGGCTGACCGAGAAAATCTTACGCTAAAGGCTTCGCCTTCCGCTCTTTAGAACGCACTGTATCCTATCCAGCGTTGGGTACGATTGTATTGTCGAAAGATGGTAAGTCACGTTTCTCAACAATTATAGATTGTTCAATCTTGAAGATTGATTGCAATGATCCTACTTCCACAGGGCCCTGTTGGCTTTGAGAAAAATGAGCATCTCGAGAGTTGCGGAGTTCATGCGTCGGCGCTGCTCGCTGAATACTAGCTTCGATAGCGAAAACAGTCGCTCACAGAGGTTCGATGTTGTCGGCACAAAGGACGTGTCGAGGTACACCTCCGCTTGGCGACTGCAAACTCGGTGGCGTTTGAGTGTCTTCTTGGCAAAAGAAGGCTCCCACTCCAACGTCCCCGCACTGATACCATCGTCACTTGCCGCAGCTCTCGTAGCCACAACGAAGCCAGCACAGGCTGTGTTTTCCACCGTTGTAAGCCTCCCCCATTCTTGGAGATTTACTAAGGCTGCATCGAACGCTGGGTTGTTGACCACGCTCGCTTTTGGCGCGAGGTACTTGGTCGTGATGGGGTAGCTAACTACAACGTAGTCGAAGATCTTCCAGCTTCTTGGTGACGCAATCCAATCCTTCAACAAGGCGATCGCCTTCACGCCCTTCGCTGCGGACAGCAAAAAGTCACTTAGACCACAGGTCTCTGCTTCCGGGTCGCCCATGACGCGGAGTGCTGGGAGAATCTTCACACAGCGCTTCATCATGCTGAAGGTGCTGTCCCAGTGGGTGTCGTTCCGAATTTTGGCGTGAAGTGACGTCACCTTTTTCTGACAGGCTCGACCCTTGATCGTTGTCAGGCGTTTCATCAGCCCATTAGCTTTTGGAAGCACGTCTTCATGGGGCTCCAGAAACAGCTTCACCGCGAGGTTGAAACGATGACTCGCGCATCCCACGAATGGAATGCCACTACGAACTGGTTCGACGAACAGTTGTCGCCAACGCAAAAGAGAACGGATTCCCACGGACGATGAAACTCCTCCAGGGTGTCCGCAATAAAGTCGAACATGCTCTGCAAGCCCAAATCCGTCTCACCATCAAACGGCGAAAACGCCAGTAGCACTCTCTCTTCAGGAAACATTTCCGTTGGCGCGAAGACATCAAACAGCGCTACGTAGTGCAGATCAGCACACGTCCATCCACCGTAAACGACACCAAACTTCGCCAAAATGGTCCCGAATCTTGTCCTCCACCGATCCCATGAGCACGAACAGCTTTGCCTTGAGGGTCTTACATGTGATGGGCTTCAGTTTGGAGTACTGGCGTGTCGCCGGCGACTCGCCAAACGATAGGGGCAGCACTTGGCAGATGATCCAGCCAGCCCACGCCTCAGCATTGCCGGTTCGGTGAACGAACTCGACAATCGCGTGCTGAGGACGGCCATCGGGTTGGACTTGAGCCTCGTAGTCAGCGTGAGCGCGACGTAGATAATAGACGGGGTTTTGATAGCCATCACGCGTGTTTTGAGGATATTGGCTGCCGCAAATGCACTCGAAAACGCTGGTTTCCACCGGGTCTGGCTGAAAAAAAAGCTTCGCAAATCTGACGATTCGACAGAGGCATGGTGGGCAGACTTTGTTGTCGGAGGTTGAGGTGAACTTATAGAGTGATCCTGTCAGAGTTAAATCAATGTGGCGGTCGATCAGCAGCGTTGAGTGGATAAGAATTGCAGAGACATAAGAGCCGACGATTTGGGAGTATCGTGGGCTACTAGAAATCGAGAGAACCATGTGGGACGGATTCATTGTCGAGGATTGGGATCTGACAATCATAGATTGCACACACACAATTTCTTCAATCTTAAGAATGCAATTCAATGTTACCCAACGCTGATCCTATTGGTCCCTATCGATAGAATTCCGCCAATCTGAGGATCATTATGATATCAGCCTCGCCAATCAGAGCACCTAAAATACAATGGCTATCGTTTGCTACATGTCGTACCGACTCAGCCCTGTCCTTTTGCAATTTGCTCGCAATGGCACCACGGACACCTCGGGCAGCTACTTGAACGATCTACGTATTCGGGTTGTGGACAAGTGGAAGGCTCGGCTGAGTCAACGCACGATCACACGACACCTTTCGATTCCTCGGGGAAGTGTAAGAAATATCATCAACCCTTTCAAGAAGTATGGACACTGCCAGATACTGCCCCAGTCTGGGCGCCGGCGCGTCACGACTTCACGCCATGACCGCCGTATAATCAGAGAGGTCGAGAACAACCGATTCATCAGCGCTGCATCATTAGCTGCACAAGTCACTCAAGAGCTTAATGATCCGGTCTCCGTGGCGAAGTCGTTGACAACGTTTTGCCGCCAAGACCAATGTTCGGCTTACGCTCCTGGATGAAAACGAAGCATCGGATACGAGCTTCGAGTATCGCAAGGCGATATGCATGTCGATGTATCTGGCTACCGGAACTAGACCAGATTTAGCATTACAATGGGACAATTGAGTCGCTTTGTAGCCAAGCCGTCAAACAAGCATGTGGGGGCATTGAAGCACGTGTTTCGTTATCTCTGGACTATGGAATAACTTACGATCACACGCAGTTACTGTAAGCTAATCGTGGGGGTTTCCCAGAAAAACTCCACCTAATAGGCTTGTCCCTCACGGGTATTTCTTAAAATACCGGAAAAAATACCGTACTTTGTAAAGTACGGTAAATTATTAATACGACGAGAACTTATTTCTTGGGGGGAGAACATTTTACTTTGACGAACTGCCGCAGGGTTCTGAAAAATCCGGTTATTTTGTGTGGGCAGAAAAATATCGTGACCCACCCTAGCGACGGGTGGGGTGGCTGGGTGGAATAAATAAAAAAAAACCACTCACCCCCAAAACCCCATTCGGACTGCGTTCGCCATCATGGACGAGATCGCGCTGCTGCAGCAGCAGCTCGCGGCCGTGCAGCAGCAGGAGGCGGCGCTCAAGCTGTCGGACCACAACGTGATCGACCTGTTGCTGAAGCTGCAGCAGCTGGGCAAGCTGCAGGTGGTGCACACGCGCACGGGCAAGCAGTTCCTGACGCCGCTGCAGATCCAGCGCGAGGTGGGCGACTACGTGGCGCTGCACGGCGGCC
>JAHQIV010000023.1:0-50143 GCA_030463285.1 Phytophthora europaea | reverse complement strand
CGTCGCTCGCACCGCCGCACCGTCGGACAGCTGCGGTGCCGTCCCCTCGACTCTCGCCCCGACGAGTTGTGATGACGAACGCGTTGGCGACACCAACAGATTTTAGGAGATCGGCGGTGACCATTGCTGGTAGTCCGGCGTTCCCGAGGACTGGCCGTCGCTTGTTGACCGGGACTCCGAGCAGTGATGCAAACTTGATGACCCCGCCGCCGCACAGTCTTCCGCAGAAAAGAAGTCGCAGCAGTCCGAGGAGAGCAGGCATTGAGAACGAGAACGTGGAGAAGAACAAACAGCAAGATACACCGAACAGTCAGCAGAGGAAACGCTCACGTCGTGGGGGTATCTTTGAAGCAGAAGCTGCAGCTATCGATGGAGACACCGGCAGTGCGGCTAAACGAGCTCAGGAACACGAGAAAGAGGAACGCGAGCGGTTGATGGTGTGCCCCGTGTGTCTAGAGTACTTTCATGGCAGCGCTACGCTGCCGTGCTCCCACACGTTCTGCGGGCATTGCATCAGTAGTTGGTTCCGTACGTCACTGTCGTGCCCAGAGTGCCGCGATGTTGTGAAGACAGTGCCCGTGCGCAACCGCGCACTAGACGAGCTGGTGGAGCGCTTGGTAGGCCAGACAGAAGCGTACAAGTCTCATGTGCGTCGCCGGGCACGGATGCAGCGGCTATCCATAGGATCGCGTCGATATGAACGTGGATGCAGCGACGACGGTGAAGATGTATCTGAAGGGGCTGCTCGTGGCGTGCGTCATTTACATCTTGGTAACAATGGCGCCCCGGAGCCCAGCATGCGCTGCAGTATATTTACTCGCTGGTCGGTTGAGGAGAAGCTCGCGTTCTCGGCATATATCAATATTCAATTTGGTGAGGCGCGTGTGGCTACTTGCAAGAGAGTAGGCCTGACAGAAGCCGCGGTGGATAGATCCAACATGACCGAGCTGCTCGTCGCTGCACAGAACCTACTGTTGGACTGCGGTGGGCTTCGTTTGGTAGGCGATGAGTGCTGCCAGCGGCTTAAAATTTTCCTGTTTTTTGGCTGAAGGCAGTTTCAATAAAGCTTGTAGCTGGCGAGTGCCTGAGTTACAGAGAGGCTCAAGCACCAGAGTGCAGCAGAGCAGACTAAGAGCGGCAAATGTCAACTAAATTCAAATCTCAATACGTACTGTAAGGCAAAATCCATATATTTAGCAACAAACGAGCTGATTGCAGCGTCAGACTCTTGTTGGCTCGTAGCTTTGAAAACCTCGTCCACAAGCTGCAGCTGCATTGCACGTTGAGGTGAAACTTTCTCCGCTGTGCAAAGCAACCGAAGTGCATGCTGCCTCCCGACAATCTTGTACAGCCTAGCTCCGCCGCCCCACCCCGGCACGACGGATGCACGAGCGCTTTGTGCTGGGTCGATAGAAGTTCGGTGCTGTGTAGCCACTTGTCGTTTTCCGTTTGGAGAAGCTGTTGCCCAGCTTTGGTACTACAGTACTACCGTAGTATCATAGAATACTAATTAAGTACGTACTTCGAAGTAGTAGAAATTTTAATACATAGTAGCAGGCCGCCAAAAACCGGCATTTTGCCCTGACGACAGCACGAACGCCGGTTAAGAAACTGGAAAACGCCGGAATAAAATATCTCACGTTTTGGTAGCAACCAGTAGAACCCCGGCCGAGCACGCCATCCCAATTGAACCCTACATACTGTATGTGCATTTCCGCAGTCTTTTGCAGTCTGAACGTTCTATCGCTCGCTCAAGGCGGCTTCCGCTTCACTCTATCGGTACTGTGTTTTCCTATTGGTCAAAATCAGACGTTCTCTGATTGGTCAATAATGTATTACAATGTATAGGTTTAGTTTATTAGAAAGGTAGTACCAGGTTGTGAAGTGGAAGAAGAACGAGTCTGGCGATGCTCTCTCTAGGCATAACCTTCTGGGTAAAGCAGTACGAGTACCTCCGAGGCATAACCGATGAATAAATTGTGGTCTAACAGCTTGGAAGCTCGTACGCCGGTTTAAAGATATTGAAATCGCCGGAATAATTCTTTAATCCGTCCAAACCGGCGAACACCGGTTTTTAGGCGACCTGTCATAGTAGGGAAGTAATCTACTCCGTTGCGATATAATTTCAAACCCCGCCTAACTTTATAAGCGAAGACAAAGTCGGAATGTTGATTCATTTCCCACTACTTTCTAAGAGCTTCAAGTACTTCTGGTACTCGCGATAGATGGTGTAGTTCTCATTGTTTAGCAGTCTCCCCCACTCTTGTACGCCCTTCTCATCACCTGGGGGAGTTCCAGCGATCTGAAGACGCTTTCAGGGCTTTCCTTGAGTTTAGCCCAGTCCTCGAAGAGGTGGAGATATTTGTTGATCACCGGATCGCTGAATGCCCTCTCTTCTTCATCGTCTTCGACAACTTTAGCTTCTCGCACGAACCTCTTGGGGCAATCGGCAGTGTTGACCGACAACTTGGTATGTGAGGAGGTTTCCCTTATGACCTTGCTCTCGTCGGAGCTCGTTGTTGCCGAAAAAGCATCGCAACTCGAAAGGAGGGCTATCGCAACAGTCAACAGAATGCAGGTCAGTCGCATGCTTGAGCCTTGGCACTTGGTTGCTAATTCCGCAATGAAGACGGACCTCCCGTTCGCAAGAAGAAAAAAAACTCGCCCAGCTCGAGACCTTCGCACAACATGATAGTACATGTACTTATTACAACTTGGCCGTCAAGTTGAAGGGCCCTACCGATCCCAAGGTTGTTCTCGAAGAGAGTGTACAGAGGTACTCTACTGTTCAAGTCACTTGACCCATGCCTAACAACGTTTGGGAGCACATCTGCGAGCTCTATCTGCAAGCAAGAAAAACGTTATGGCAGACCCAGCACTAACTTGATACATGAAACGTCTGGCGACGAGGGTCACCAAAACAACCTCGGCCTGGGAATCGTTAATCCCACCGCGATTTTCCTTAACGCCACCATTATCCTGGTACCTGTCATTACAGTAATTAGTCTGTCCTAGACTAATTTTTGTGAGCAGCTTCTAGATCGACTTCCATTTTACATGTATTTAAAAATAGTCTGTCATCACCGCGTACAGACTAATTTTGAACTCAGACTAATTGTGAACAGGAAACGAATAAGTATCCACCTTCCGAGTTTAACTACACTATTATAGCGCCTCGTTGCCTACAACATTAAACACCACTGGAAGCGCCATTTCGTTTTCCTCGTGAGCCTCTTAAACGCTGTCTGCTTCTTCATCGAAGGCCACGGTGTCTGTAGTTGAGGCTCTTCCGGCAAACTCCTCAGAGTACTTCTTTATGATTTCCTGTAAGTGCGGGAGCAACTGCGTCGTACGCCAAGCTCCATCAACACTAAGCGATAGGCCAACCATCTCTAGGGCTTTGCGTCTCTAGCTTGTGCCGATTAATCTCCGCATGCAGGAACTCGAACCCGGTCGTGGAAATGGAGCGGACCACTTCGCCAAGACGAGCTCGATTTTGACAGACCAATTTTGAAGTTTTGTAGACAGACTAATTAGGGGGGGGTCAGAATTGGGTTTTTGCCGACATATTCCTGCCGAGATGGCAACCATATTTTTCATGGTCGGCGGACATTTCCATCTCGGAAATGGATCACCTCCAGAGGTAAACCATTTTCGAGATGGCCGACCATTTCCCCAGATGGTTATTAATAGCCATCCGAAGGCCATTTTGCTGTCAGTCGTGCTTTTTGCGCAGCAGGGCGCGGCATTCACTCTTTTTATGTTGAAGTTTGTATGGCTAGTCACTACAACTTTATCAATCCGCAAGAAGGCGCGACCATCGAGCTGCAGCGTTCAGCGCTGGAGCTAGAGGCGTCCGATGGCACTGAGATGCTTCGCACGTGTGCTCCTAGCTGCACCCGACGTGTCTACAGGTAAGTATCCATCAACGCTGCTTCGAGCTGCAGCTACAGAGCCGCGCCTCGATTGGCAGCCTGCACTGTTGCTTGTCGGCCGTGAGGACGACGCAGAACACCAGGTCCTATATGCACGGGTTTGCGTGTGTACTACATTTAGATACCTGGGCTAGCTGCAGTGCATTTTCGGGGGCCTTCAGCATACGCAGCAGCCTCCCTCGTGAGCGAGGACTCACTGCTGGGGGCTTGCATGAAAATGGCGGACCATCTCAATTCTGAACCGTGCCATATTTTGCAAATGTTCCTACCATATCCTCGCCCGAAAGTCTACCATATTTTTGGTACCATTTGCCAATTCTGACCCCCCCCCCTATTATGAACCTTGGGTTTTCCGAACAACAGGAATTAGTCTGTGTGGTGAGGTGCAGGCAACTTCCCTGCGTCCAGAACAAACCTTGAGCAAACTTGAATTGCCGAACGTAAGGTCTAGCTCGGAGGGGTTCAGAGTCTTAGAGTCTCAGCTGAAAGATCTCAGCTGAACTCGACGAAGACTCGGCCGAGACCTCCAAGCTCGAACCCTTGGTCCGACGCGGCGTGTGCGCCTCCCTTGCGATCCCCTTGACGGCTTTTGCTGGGCTAAGCTTTGGGCCCAGACGTCAGCCAGCCACGCCAACCTTGGTTTGTCTTCGTCTTCAGATGTCTCCAAACGAAGCCGGCTCCCCGCTCAACAGGACTTCGTCTGCACGTGTCCTGACCCAATCTACCCCGGGTTTTCTTCAAGGTAGACACGATACTCCACAATACACTTCACACACAACTTGTCTGCTTCCTCCAAGACCACAGACCTGGTCTTCCTTGCTTCTTCACTTCCTCCGAGCGGCTCCAGCTGAGAGCCGCGTACACAGGTCTTCACTCGCCCCCCGACCTAGGGTGGCTCCAAGAATTGGCTCGAGTTGAGCCTGTCTTGATCCAAGGTTCTCGCCTCTGCGCCCTGGAACTTCCGCGCACCCCGTCTTGACGTAGATGACACGGCCGAGCTGAGAACCACTATCCCAGGCGCTGTTCTGCCGAAACCTCAGAGTAAATCCCCTTCTACCCGAAAAATGAAATACACGCTAGGTACAGCCGCCTAGTTCAGCCTGCCGACGTGTAACTAAATGAAATAGTCAAATAGGCACCCTTTCACACCGAGGTACAGCCAAAAAGTTTATATGGGCCTTGAGTTTTGATGGAGTCTCATCAGACACCCTTTTCCACAGGTACACACTTACTCCTGCGGCCTTCGGGGCAAATTCGATTCTGATTAATACTTTACACATTCAAACAAAGACCTATCAAGGGGGGCGCTCGGCGTCGTTCGGAGCGCACCCAAACAAAGGTGAAAAGATCGTCTTGCGAGCTGCCTGCAAGCCAACGGCGAGCGGCGCTTCAACCTGAGTCTAGCCAATGACTAGCCGAGCTCAGATAAGTCCAGCTACGTCAGGCAGTGACTCAGCGATGCTTCAGCGATGAGTGGCGGATCCCAGGTCTCCCATTGGCTGGCCGAGGTAAGCAATCAGGATGCGTCGGATTGTGCCACAGCTGATTTATGTCTGCCATCACTTGATGACGCGACTCTCGAGCGTGCGACAACCTTTCGGGCATCCGTCGGCGACTAGCTAAGCCCCCTGGGCTCAGATAAGGTCCATACCAAGACCTTCGAAGTCAGCGTCTACCAGCGTCCACTTCCGTTGAGATCTCAAACTGTCTGCTGAGACTCGAGATGATCTGCTGAGCTCATATACGCCACCCTGCGATGTCTGAGCTCCATTGTGACTGAGCCAAACATTCTCCGCTGAGACTCACCATCTTGAGGATCATGACCTCTGAGCTCAGTGAATCACCGCCGATGTCGATGGGGCTCAGCCATACTGGACCGGACCACTTCGAGCTGAGCGCGGATGCTATCAACCTTCGCCACTCCTGAGTTCGGCGAACGTCCACCAAGACAGGACGAGCTCAGTTCATGCATGAGTCACGGACTTTCAGAGTCGATCAGGTCTGGGATATCTCCACTCAGGCTTCACTGCTCTCAGCACAGTCTAGCGGGGCTACGTTCAGCACTACTTGGCCACTTCATACTCGACCCCAGATGCTAATGCCGCGTGGTCAAGGACCACTCGCGGGGCTCAGCCGCTAATTATCGGTTCGGGGTTACACTCCCATATTTCAACTGTCAACGGGACGCATGCTCCGAGCCAGTTTGAAGTAAGCGTAGCTACCGTTGGTGGCAGCCACTGCTCAGACAATCACCACTGTTCTTCTACCGAGCGTAGTCACTGGCAGATGCCCGATGGGTTCTCCCGAAAGATCTGGGGAACCTCGTCACAACCGTCCCTTATGAGGACTGAGTACAAATAGGTCAATCGCGAGTCGGGCTCGGCACTTATAACCAAACATGCCAGTGATCGCCTCGTCCCGGTCTCGTCGGATCTTGCCGAATTTGTGGTCCGTAATATAAGACCATTCGACAATTTCCAACGCCGAGCGCGCACAGCATCTCCAGCTCCTTCAGACCGCTCAAGCTTCGATGGTCCACGACTCCACGGCTGACACGCCGCACCCCACATCTCCCTCGGGTGGCGGTGATGCCGATGCGGGTTTGCAGGGCACTCCTGCGGCTCCTGATGCTTCCGCCTTCGGCGCCAGGGGACCCTGCGACTCCAACGGCCACGGGCGGGTCTACGGCGGTCACTCCTGCCTTTGCCCTGCTTCCTGGGACCGCGTCTACATCTGCGGGCGCATCGGTCACTGCTAGCGAGCGGCCGTCGACTACCAGCGCACCTCCGCCTGCTGTCGTGAGCCAGCGAGTGGTCGCGCGAACTCCGCCCGCATCCTCGCCACCCGCAGCAACCGTGGGGCTTTCTCAATCGGCTGCCCCGTCAGCTGACGTGCTGCAGGCGGCTTCCACCATCATGATACAACTTCAGACAGCCTTCACGGGCCGGTACTCCAACCCAGACTCTTCGTTTCTCCGTCCTGCATCGTCTCCGGCAACTCCGCCTACGCTAGTAGCATCCACGGCTGCCACGATCACTCTACCAGCGACTATCCGTGACGTCATTCGGGGAAGCGCTCTCGCAGGTGCACCTGATGGTCTAGCTCGAGTGGTCTCTCTTCCTCGACTCAGTGATGCTGAATTGCAGCGTCTGAGCTCGTTCGTGGGAGGGGATGCGGCAACAGAGATATTACAGCCCGGTTCTCAGCGCCTAGCCGATTCCTCCGATCCCCGAAACCGAATGGCGATAGACCAGGAAGTCTGGGCTCTCGTTCAGGCTTATGTAGTGGATGAGCTGGCCTTACGAGTGCCACCGCATGCCCCGAACTTATCAGCACGATAAGTTCGTCCATGAACTTCTTCTCCTGATACGAGAAGCGTGTCGTACGCGTAAGGAAGACTAACAACATACTTCAAGCTATTGCCACTTCAAGTCTCGCTAGGCGCTGCAGTCAAACAAAGCTGCGGAAACAATGTACATTCGTTGATCCACGACGCTGCTGAGTTCCAGCAGCTGTCGCACTCGAGAGGTCCATTGGTTCGGGACCTCCTAACTGCTTCAACCCCGGTCGTGGCATCGTCCGCGGGACGTTTACATGCAGTTAAGCTTGTCGCAGGCTAAACTCTTCCTGTATTGCGAGCGTAATCGCAGCTTCCGAGAGTACCCAAGTACTGCGATTATGACGAGATAGGAATTCACAGGCCGAACTCTAAGGCCTTACGTACGTGGTGAAGCGCGTAGGATCAGTGAGTCGGCGTCTGTACGCCCAACTTCTTGCTCGTCCGCCAAGGCGCGACATAACGAACTCATCCTTCGACAACGGATCGACGATTCTTCGAGCCCTAATGACAGTGTCGACTTCGACAAGCCAACGGTGGAGAGGTTCGCCCGCTCTTCCAACGTAACTGTTCTCGTAGAGTTGCAATGATTCCACGCGCAGTGTGGCCGAAGGCGACACCGTAGTACGAGCACCGGTCTCACGCTGCTCCTCCGTGATGAAACTCAAAGCAACCACGTGTTGTTCTGTTGGCGATAGCCTGCGAAGCATCGTCGCTACCGCCGCCTCTTCGACTATGATTCGGTATACAGAACGAGATCTCCGTCTTTCACGTGTATACAGAACGGAATCTCCGTTTTTCACGAGCGACAAGTGAAAAAGAGGAGATCCGTCACCTTAGGTCGTATGACGCTACTGAACGAGCCGCTCAGTCAGTTCAAGAGGAAAATCTACTGGATCCGGGTTTGCGAAAGCCGTAAAACGGCTTCATTCGGCTTTCGAATATTCTTTTCTCCGATCGTACGTCTACAAAACGTGAACAACTTTAGACACGTGTCGTGAACAAAAAGAGTGTTCTGGAAAGATGTACGTGTCGAGCCATCGAGTGAAGAAGACGGACTAAAATAGCCTCTATGAAGAGGCTGCTAACTATCCGCATTTGGTGCACATTGACCCTTCCAAAATTTTGCAGCACAACGACGCAGGATTTTACATGCGAAATCAATGCAACAACAAGCATGCGAGGACACATGCAATGTTCTTCGTGTCCATTCAGAATTCCGAAGAGTGTTACTATTTTGGTGAGGGAACTTTGTATGCTTTGTATCTAAACTTTTGCACGCATGCTAAACCGGAACTGGCCGACTCCGTTTATGGTGGAATGCACCCAGAGGAAGAGATTAACTCAATGAATCCGCCAAGGTTTGGAAACCCTGCGCCAGGGAACAAGGCAGAGCAGTGGCAGGATCAAGTTATTAAGACAATTAGCTTGACAGCTGATTTCATTGTTAGAGGCTCAGCCACAATGGCCCCCGCCGCAACACGACATCAAGACGACGATCACCTGATTGATCGTATCGCCAAGCTTCATCAGCTTATCGACCACGTGAAGGAAAGACGGCGCAAGACTGAATTTGCTGGTAATCCAGATCTATTGCTGTCCGCAATTATTTCGAAGTACCAGTAGCGCTAGCGCTGTAAGCGTTGTTGAAGACCAATTTGAGGCGTTAGAGAGGCACAATCGATCATATCAATGGGCGTGACGCATCCAAAAGAATGATTCATGCACCGTTTCCAACTTGCTAGTTGTTTTCACTCGGCTGCAACCCATTTCAATTCTAATGTAATTCAATGCAATTTGAGACTATTGGTTTGCTTGCTTTTCGCTTACTCGTCTAGCTTTGTTACGCGACAACCGTAGGATCATATTGTTCTCGATTAGCCCCACAAGAGTGTCGCAAACCCATCCGGGGCTGTTGTGATTGTCAGTGTCGACGCTCAAATTGGACGACTCGCACAACCATCAATAGCGTGATATGTCTTGGAGTTCCACCGTAAAATCTTGCAGCAATTCTTGTACCATAGTTACCGCTTCGATTCATTCAACTAGATCGTCATAACTTCAATACGTTAGCTTCCATTCTCTCGGAGATACTGATTAATGCACCAATTGCGCCATATACACGCTGCTAGGATTGTAGAAGGCCCTCTCATGAAGCTGATCTCAAGTGGCGCCCTGAAAATACACCACCTGCAAACTATAGCATGCACAACCGTTGAAGTACTGGGTCTCGGAAAAGGTGCCAATATGTGATTTGAGTTAGTGTAGGCGTTATCACCAACGCGTTTTACGCTCTTCGGCGGAGATGGCGGTGGCAGGCTTCGTACTACATCACCATTTCCGGAGTGTCCTCACGTTCCGCTGCTCCCATGTATCGTGACTCGGAGAAAATCTTCTCCAACGAATACAAAAACGATTCTGGACCTTGGGTCTGGGTTCGACGACCAACAATTTGCTGTACGATCCAGCGAGTTTCTCCCCGTGTGTCCCGCAATGGGGGTGGAGGCAGTGGGAGACGTCCCGGTTCTGATCTGCCCGACCTCGAGTCCCTCTTGGAGGCTTTGGAACGCCTCCAGGCGTCGTATTTTGCTTCCTTGAACCAGGAGCTGAGCTTATTGAAGGCTCAGCTCGATTAGGTCTCGCAAACGGCTTCAAACATGCAGGTCGATCTTGGATCGATGTTGTCTTCTTTGAATAAGCGCGTCATCGTGCTCGAGCACGCGTCGGCGGGTCGTCAGAAGTAGGTGACTCGTTCTGCACATAAGGCTTGCGCCGCCCAACGTAAAATGTTGGGGGGGGGGGGCGCATGCTGGATGGTATGTAGCGTGTACTCGTTACCGTACTTCGCCAACACGGTAAAGGACCCAATGAAACGCGGGGCAAGCTTGTTGCTCAGAAGTCAGAAACTGCTTGTTTAGTTAGGTTCTGAGTCGCTAACAGACCTTATGAACCCACTTTGAATTCATGTATATTGCCTCTTCCATTGTTGTCTGCGTTCAGCTCCTGTGGGGCGACAGAAGCTGTTATAGCACCTTGGGCGAACCGTATCACGGCTTGTCGGCGCTGGACAAAGTTCATTGCATTTGAGCTGAACGCCTTGTTCAGTTCGTGATCCTTGTCTGCAGCAGGCCCGATCTGTGGTGTTGGGTTGGGTTTGGAGTGTCTACGACCGACGAAGTCACTGTGTCCTCGTTATCGGGACTGCGCGCAGTGCGTGCGCGAGTCGTCGCAGCTGATATAATGCTTGTATTAGCGTGCATATTCGGTCCGTTTGAAGTAACTGGATATCCTCCCCCACCTAAGGATTGAGCTACCGCACCAAGTACGATCATCAGGACGGTTTCATTGCCGATGGTGGCATCGTCCGCAATTTCTTGAAATTCTGGCGTTTCAAACTGTACGCGTTCAGATGAAGAATATCAAAGCTAGTGGGCAATCCTAACTTAAGGATTTCCTTTCGGCAGTTCCTGATGTCTTCGCGGGTGACCTAGCGCAAGATAGAAACGCTGGAAAGGGCATTCAAGGGGGGGTAACTGCGCTGTCCCGTAGGGGAACCTGACTGTGGTGTAGAGGATCACCCGAAATTCGGACAACAAATCATTTCGGCCCAAGCATGGTGGGCGAGTTCTTCGGCGGCATATATCGCTCGCAGGGCATGTTGGTGAACCGTGTCTCGGACGAAAGGCTCTTCGAGTGCGAACACTGCCAATACACTGCCTGTTTGACCGGCTTACTCGAGCTGGTTTGCGATGATGAAAACATGCAGCGAACGCAACTTGGAAGCCGATGTCTAAACGTACATTTGCGCCTGTCTCCACATGTGCTACACCAATACCAACGGGGCTCGAACTCTTTGTGCGGTCGAATAGATATCGTACCAGGTGCTCAGGTGTGACATGGCAGCCAAGCGGGTCATTGAAATGTACATGAGCTGCTTAACCCCCCCCCCCACCTCGAGATAGTCTCTATATCGCCTGTGGACGAGAAAGACCCTATCATCTTTCCCGAACAAACGCGGAGCCCACGGGTGTAAACACGCATTCGACGTTGAGTGCCTAGTGCCCCTCGTATTCGCGATCTACAAGTCAATCCTTCGGCTGTTGCCGAATGCCATATACTACCCGGTTGGTGTTGGAAATTGGGAACGAAATGTGCCATCGGCAAATATCTGGATACTGGGGTATCACAATAGCTCTAGAAGTCGCGGGTGGGCCCACCCGATGATTTGTTAACGTCGACCAGCATCAGGGTAGACATGCTGAAATTGGAAGAACGTCAAATCCGTTCCGGCGACTAGCGCAAGCGGTGGGACAACATTCACGTCGTGGGCATTACCACCAAAATGCGTACGCCGTGTTCAATATTCGGGGTCCCATCACTTGTAGCCTTGTGAGGTCATGGGTGACCATAACACCATCGCGTTTGTAAATCTCTGACTTACATACCACAAATCTGAAGCGCCGTCATTCCTTGGTTTGTTGTCGCCAAACGATATGTCCCCTCTTCCATTCTTATCGAGCCATACACAGCAACAGCAGGTGCGGTCACGGTAGCCCCACAAGTAAAGTTATGCATTTTGTGTACGTGGCTGACCAGATGTCGTACTCTACTTTTCCTTTGCAGGCAGCCCGTCGGTAAAGCTGCGCCTGTAAGAGGGACGCACGCAAGACTGACACGCGCACGTATACTGATATCCATTGAGATGAATTACAGTCGAATGCTGCCGCACAATATCATCGTCATCATCAGACTCATCGGCAGCGGTATGTCCTGCCTGGACCGTCCTTGATCCACCCTTGCATTTACCCTTGGTCCCATCCGTCGTCCCGCCGTTGGCTTGGTAACAACGTCGTCACCATCGGCATCCGACCCACGGCGCCTTCACTTTCCCTGGTGCGGTCTTCATCACCACTATCCCCTCTCAGAGTTGGGGATCACCCTAGGCATGTCGTTCCTCATGAGCCACCAATTGGTGAGCATCGTGGGCAATGCGGGGCGATCCGGCCACCAAACTAAAGGGAACACATGTTGGTTGTCTTCAACTTGGTTGTCGTCGGCTTCAAGGAATACGCCATCGGTGAACTTCCTGTGTTGAGACTTGGACTGGTAGCTGTAGCTTCCTTCCGAAGAAGCCCCGTCCCGTCGCGTTAGTGTATTCGAGACTTGTTCTGTTTCAAAGCGGGAGCATTGTGTAGACATATAGATCCACGCGGGACGTTGTTGTAATTGAACTAGTTTCATCCATGCTGAACATATCGGCGGACGACTAACAATGCTGCGAAGATGCTCAAAGTCCGAGACCACTGACTTCAAACCCACCGTTCCATACTCACCATACGTTAGGCACCAGCGGATACCATATCGGGCCTAGCTATGACCAACCTAAATAAGGCAAATCAGTATGCAAATAAAAATACGTACGTGACGTGGTTCTTGAAGGCCTTCATCACGGAGACGTCCATGGGTTGGCATATCCCTGTCACACCGGGAGGGACGAACTCAACTTGCGTACAGCATTCCTGCTGCAACGCATAGCGGACTGACGCCATCTTGTGGGTCTTTAAGCTGTCAAGAATCAACAGCCTACATCCTTCAATTGACGATTTCCACACCTATAGTGAAACAAAGTCAAACTCAGTAAATGTCAATAAATGCATTCTGTCAGAAGACGTACCCTTTCAATCCAGTCAAGCATGACTGTTGCATCGCAGTATGCCTTCTTCTGCACGGTGTGCTCGACGGATTCAGCTCCAAAGGCTGGACTAAACACCTCTTGGGAGACTGGGCTGCCAGGCACACCTGGGAATACGATCAGAGGAGGTAACTTGTGATCCGTGGCCGATACTGCAAGAAAAACAGACACACGGAATCCATTCACCGCGCTTCCTACCGTAAAAACCTGTGTTGTATCCGACAGATTGTTATTTCCGACATGACCAGCCAGCCAATGGCAGCGTCCCATTCTCAATAGCAGAAAATTGATGTTATTTCCGACATTTCGAACAATTGACTGGTCCTCGAACGCTAAACTTCCCACACATGCCAGTCACGATCACCACTGCCAATCGCACTCTCCATTTACTCCTATCACGAAGATGGCTCGAGCACGGGTCCAACCAGTGGCGGGAGACGTCCGCGTCAATACAAGCGCTCCACACCGACATACCAGTTTCGTCTCGATGTCGTTCGTCATTGCGAGGCGCACGGGGTCAAGGCAGCACTCACCTTGTTCTTCCCCGACGCGACAGGGACCCGCCGCGACACGAAGCGGAAGAGCATCCATCTCTGGGTCAAGAACAAGGTGAAGATCAAGAAGGCCGGCCAGAGCAGCTCGACGAGCCCTCTTCGCAAGCTCCGAGCGGCAGGCACGCCACTGTGCTGCCCGCCTAGACGGACATCGAGCTGGTGAGCTGGGTCAATGCATACAGGAGCGAGGGAGCGCCTGTGTCCGCCATCATGCTCCAGCTGAAGGCGCAGGAGTTCGCTGCAGCTGTCGGGATCAGCCGCTCGGTGTTTTCTGGCACGTGGGCGTGGCGCGCCGGCTTCCTCAAGCGGCATTCTCTGCGCTTTCGGGCGCGCACTCGCCAGGATCAAAAGACACCGGGAGACAGAGCGGCGGCAGTTCGAGCGATGACCAAGATGCTAAGGGAGAAGATGCACGAGCTTGACGTGGACGTCGCTTACAACGCGGACCAGACGCCGGTCCTGTTCGAGTACGTGCCACGGTCAACACTTGACAAGAAGGGCGCCCGCACCGTGTGGGTCCGCACGTGCGGCAAGGAAAAGGAGCGCATGACCTGCATGCTGCTTGGGCCGTCGTTCGGTGAGAAGCGCACGGCATTTCTCGTGCTCAAGTGTCGTCCGTCCAAAGTGCCCAAGACCCATCGGGAGAACGTTGCGGCCCGTCACGGGTTCGGCAAGCAGCTGTGGAAGGAGATCAAGCGCCTGCAAGAGCAACACAGTGTCCAGATCTACGCTAACGCAACGGGCTGGTGGAACGCGTACTTGTCCAAGCAGTGGCTGGACTACAACTTCAAGTATCGACAGGATCCGAGCCGTTCCATACTACTGCTGCTCGACGACTTCTCCGGGCACTGGACAGACGATGTGCTCGCGAGGGCGCTCGCGTTAAACGGGCACCTGCTTCCTGTGCCCGCTGGGCATACCGGTATCTTCCAGCCGGCCGATATCGCCTGGAACCGGCCTCTGAAGCAGAGGCTCCGCCAGAGGGGGGTCGCCTGGTTCACCGAGAAGCTCAGTGAGCCGCCCGAGTCGTACCGTCGTGGAGTCAAGGGCCCGACGCGATTTCGTGGGTCGCCGGAGCGTGGCGCGAGCTCGCGGCCAGTACGATCTCGAACGGCTTCAACGGGATTCTAACGGAGCCCGCAGCGGGCAAGGACCTCGAAGTGGCATCAAATGCCGTCGCGGAGCGGCTGGAGAGCTAAACCTTCTTGATCCCGAGGTAGGCGAGGTTGATCGTGGTGCAGATGTCGTGGATAGAATGCTCAGTGGCGGCGAGATAACTGTGTAGTTGCGCGCGCGCAGCGTATGCGCGGCTGCTTGAACATGGCTCGCATTTCATGCAGCACTGCATTGCAGGATATTGTTGGAGTTGTCGCCCGCGGTGAATCCAATGGTGACCTTCCCGGGAGCTAATTCGTCGATTTTTGACGTTCCAGCTGTTTTACCAGCTGTTGTCCTGATTGTCTGAAAAGTCGCATGATTGCGCTGACAGAAATATCGGTGTCCGATATAACACAGGTTTTACGGTACATACATATTTAAGACGTCAGAAATTTTCACCCCATACTGAAATAGACATTCTCACCTTGGGCAACATCGACCGTTGGAGCCCCGACGAAATCGACCGTAGTGCGCCCATTCATGTCTATAGAGACTGCGGTTTGGTCCATATTGTAGACAGACGAATATTTTTCGTGCCCATTAAGGTAGGCAAGAATGCTCCTCTTCTACGGTGCGCTGAATAGAGTGCGAGAATACATTCGCAACAGCCTTCAAGCATATATCTATATACATAAAATTAGAGCAACTGAAACAAATAGCGATTGACGAAAACCGTAACTTACCTCTATATCAGACCGCTTCGTACGGCCCTTGTGAGTGATACGCCGGACCGTCAGACGGTTACGCTTCAGGAAGCGCCGAATAAGCATTACGCTGGCCGCCCGTGAGCGCGAAGCGAACAGGACGGGGGCGAACTTGGAGTGCATAAGGAGTAGGCAGTTGGTAGACACACAACGATATCTATTTTTGGGCATGTCCATTATCCATTTCAGCAGCCTACATACGTATAGCGACAAAAACAATTGTAAATATTATAAAACATACAGTTTCGGGTAGGGACTTCGTACCTGCGCTCGAGCTCGGGTTGCTGCACGTATACGTGCGCGCGCGAGGGTGGTCCAACAGAACACTGTTTGGGTCGTGAGGCTGCGATGCGGCTCGAGTCCTTTTTCCAGCGGTGTAGTGTTGAGCGGTCCACCCCAATAGCAGCCGCAACCGCCACCACCGTCGAACTGGTCGACTCAAGCAACTTAAGAGCCTACATAGTAAAACAAAAGTTAGCTTGAGCATAATACATTAGCATTATCTTAATACTTACGCGTGGCTTCTGTTTGTTGGTGCTTTTGGGGCTCCCCGGCATGCTGCGCGCGTAAAGTAAAATGATGGAGGTCATTTGCGCGCGAGACAGTTGATCTCGTGGACATGGGGGCGAGTTCACGTTTTACGGGTAAAAATTAAGCAAAACGTAAATAGACATCGACGTTTTACATCTGTTGCAATGAACCCGTGGTTTACGGTACTGCAGGTCTATACATTTAAGCTTGTAGGCGTCGGTAGAGGGTGAGGTGAAGGCAAGCCGAAACCAGCTGCAGTGGAGCAAACGGTGGAGCACTGGGTTAGCGGCAGGCGCAGGCGCTCAATCCCATTGCTGCTATCTCCTCTGGGTCATCCGCAGCGGTCCGTTAAGTGGGATATGGAGGTGTAGGAGCCGAAAGGTCGTGGCGACCCCGACACAATGGGGCCAGACGCGCCCCACGAAAACCTCGATTACTGGAAACGTAACTGTGACCTCGGGGCGCCAATCGTAGACAGCGCCAGCATGGCGTAAACAACCTGTGTGTACTCACGGTCGGTTATGTACTCCTTGGTCTGGGGTGTGGCGCTCATAATGGTGCTGAGTGGCTTCGGGTAGGGGCTGGGTGGGCGTTGTGGTCCAAACAAAAGGTCAAATAATTGGGCTTATTCCGGCGGCACCTGGAGGTGTATAGGTGAATGGGTGATATAAAACGTCCCGACTTGCTATTCGGACCATCGTGACACCTCATTTTGAAGTTTTTGAACAATACATGGTGTCAGTGCACCACTGAGACTTTTTCAAACGAAAAAATGCTTCCGATCATAAAGCCGAGGTCACGGGTACGGAACAGCCTGTGCATCGTGATCGGACAATACGATCTGCTGACGCGAGGTCGCATCTTCGAGACACGAGCTGATGTCCGGAAGCAGTTGAGCGTGCGAATGGGACTTCTGAAATGACTCGACGTCGACGCTCGGAATGTATATCCGCACGAAGCATCGGGTGTGATTTCCTATGCCTGACAGAGATCACCAGGAAGCCTCTTTCAATTGCTGAAGCGCGGTGCTCACCGCAGTGACCGTTCTGGGAAGACATCATCCACAAAGAAATTTCAGCACTCAAGGAGAATGACATCTTTATCCTAGTGGACCCACCTCCCGGTGCACCTATCCTGGACAACACCCCGGAATTTAGGACCAAAATGGGTCCTGAAGGTGAAATAGTCCAGTACAAGGCAAGAGTCTGCTCAAGACCCAACATGCACATTTTTCTTCTAGACCTCGTTGACACGCGGACCCCGTTGCCGACCTCATTAGCGTTCGCGTCTTTCTCGTATTGGCCGAGAAAATGAAGGTACACGTGCGTCAGTGCGACGTACCTGTAGCCTACCTCAAAGCCAAGCTTAAGGAGACAGTGTTCGTGCGCCAAGTCAAAGGATTCGAGGAGCCGGGGGAGGAAAACAAGGTTTGGTTGCTACAGAAGGCACTGTACGGCCTTAAACAAACTGGCCGTGAATGGAATCAAGAAATCGACGCATTCCTGAAGATTTACGGCCTCAAAGCAGCTACAGATGACAATTGCGTTTACTATATGCAGATTGCTAACGGCTTGTTATTGGTGTGCCTGTACGTCGATGACATTCTAGTAGCCCACCCAGACGAAATCCAAGTTCTGAGGTTAATCGCGGCGCTAAACCTGAAGTATAAGGTCAAAGACATGGAAGAGCCAACACATTTCCTCAGTGTGCAAATAAAATGTCACGGCAGTGGCGAAATTCGACTATCCCAAGCAGTATACATCGACGAGGCACTACATCGCTTCGCCATGCAACCTGCTCGGTCAACACCACGCCTATGATACCCAACACCCGGTTGGACATATGTGAACCACCACCCACAACGGACGAGTCTGAAGAGATGAAACGCATGCCCTACAGAGAAATTGTGGGTAGGCTCCTCTATTTGGCACGAGTTTCACGCCCAGATATCGCGTTCGCTGTCAATCAGGTTTCTTGACATTGTTCCAGGCCAAGGAGAGTTCACTGGATAGCTGCCAAGTACCTCCTACGCTACACCTCTGGAACCCAAGAGTTGACGTTGCGATTGCCCCCCATGGAAAACACATCACAGTTGTTACCGATGCGGACTTCGCAAAAGATCGGTCTGATAGGAAATCGGTATCTGGATACTTCGTATTTCTGTTTGGAGCTCCAGTTGGCGGGGGATCTACGAAGCAAACGGTATTCGCCCAATACAGCACAGCTGCAGAATCCATTGCAGCCAAGGACGGCTTCCTCCAAGCTGAGTGGATCAAATTGCTTCTCGACGAAATTCTTCAGAGCCAAGATACCGCACCTCTGAATCTCACACTCAAGATCGACAGCGTTCCTGCAATCAGTCGCATCAAGCGTGAAGGTTCCTCCAACAGTAAAAAGCGATCGATATTTGCTTTCATGCTCTCAAGGAAGCATGACAACACGGCAACTTGGAGCTAGAATACACTTCTACGAGAGAAACCAAGTCTCTTTCCCGCACCGAACTACGGCACAAGCGTGGCCTGTGCGGCCTGGCATAATTAGCACTCGGGTGGCGATTCGAAGTGCTGAGCTTGCGGGGGTGGGGGTGGGGATTAGACGCGTGCAAGCTGCAGTACTCGTTGAAAGACAGTGAGGTACGCACCAGGAACCAAGGTGCAGTGTCGTGCTAATTCATCAATTCATTCCAGATTATTCCCTCTAGCCCACAAGTGCCTCCATTTCGTACGATATATTCAGCTTAAGCAATTTTTGACTTGATTTCTGTATGTGTGTCCTTTCCCCCGAACACAGTGTATACAAACTCCAAGTGAAATAGGTGTTTCGTTTTTACACTCTTCTGTCTATTTCCGGTGAAAATAGATGCACGTTTGTCAAAAACCAGAAATTACATTTAAAAGGTACTTGGGATGCTGCGGCTGACTTGTATGCTTTTTCAAAGGGGGAACGCCCGCTCCCGCCCAGCGAGTGGCCCAGAGCCTCTCGCCCTCGCCGCCTATTCCAAATCCGCCTAACTAAAGAAATTGCGAGCGGAGGATGCCAGTCAACAGACGAAATCATGAGCGTACGAGGCAAGGTACTGAGAGACAGCGAGGTCACTGTCCGTGACCTGTCCACCAAGGCTGTGTCGCGTGAGCTGAGGTCAGAGGAGTGTACGCGCTAGCCGCCGCCACGATGGAGCTTGAAGGACCGCCACAAGTAGGGAGTCATGCGAACGGGACGGTTGGCATCGACTTCTTTTTGGGCGAGGAGGGCGTGCTGGAGTACTACGCGGACGGTTCGTTTCGCAAATACTTTGCTGGTCGTAATCTCTTAGTATGCGCTCCTATGCTTTCAGTGCTGAAGAGCAGGGCTGCTGCGTTCGCACGTGCTTCGAACGCTTCTACCCGTCAAGGTCAGGCGCATATGCGACATGCCGATGCTCCGGTTTCAGCTTCACTTCAAGCATTTCGTGACCGGTATGTGCAAGAAGTTTTGGCTACCCGCTGATGACTAGCAGATGATGCTACCAATAGTACGGACGATGCTGCATCTAATACTGCATCTAATGCCGTATGATATGTTGCATTTGATGATTTCTTCTATCGCAGCTTTGCTTCAAACTTCACTCGTGGAGCAGCATCAAGGGGATATGCACCGATTTCCAAAGCTGGACGTTTGTCTCCCGGTACAAAAAGTCCGTCAGCTTCGACGCCACGTCGGTGGTGATCTCGCGTACGCACGAAGCTCCTTACAATATGCTCACGATTGCGAGAAAAGTCTATGGTATGCTAGTTAACCTCTAAGTTTTTGTTTGCTTTTAACGACGCTGCTGATATCAAGTCGAAGCTAAAATATGTACACAAAAAGTATTCCAGCTCGCTCATTGGTTGGTAAGAGATTGACCAGTTCAGTGCGCTACCGTATTATATTCTGGGATATACACAATTTGGGAGGTATATCGTTTTGCCAGAGCTCCTAGTGGCTGGCTGGCTCTCAGTTGGAAGGAAGCCAGCTCACGAACAAACACAAAGCGACGATGGTGGTGCGCCGGGGGCAGTACACGCTTGAAGACCTCGCAGATGCCCTCCAGTCTGTGCAGAGCTGCGAGGCAGCTAGCGCTGTTGCGCGTACGTCAGATGTACCCCTGTGTACTTTCTTCAAAACGGCGAAGGGTCTGCGCGAGAATCGAACGCTCGCATGCAAACGACGCGGCACAAACCCCGCTATTCCGCTGGCGCTAGAGCAAGATCTGGAGGAGTGGGTTGCTGCCGTGCAGCGCGTTGGGTTTCCCGTTTATCCATCCGTCATCCTCGCAAAGGCAATCGAGATCTACGCGAGCCTACACCCTATTCCCACACGCCGCAAACCACTCCTGAAGCTGACCATCGGCTGGTACCGGCGGGGTTTTGAGCGGCATCCTATCCTTGCGCCCCGTGTTGCGCAGAAGTCGCACGCGTTGATCTCAGAGCGGGTCGCTTTGCTCCTTGAGAGCCAAATTCAAAACTGCTCTCGTTTCTCTATCGTTACCTAGCTCGCTCTAATTGATTTATCTTGTACCTACGATCCAGCTGGGCCTTGAAGCGGTAGCTGCTAACGGAGCAGCTGCCGTGTAGAAAAGCAGGGAACTCGTAGGCCGTCGGGTAGACGGTACCCGAACGGATCACCTCCCCCCCTCTATGTTGGAAGGTTAGCGGGGCGCTGCACGCGCACTTACCCGACGACGGGGCAAAAGTGGCGCGGCCGGTGCGTGAGCGGTGCGTCGGTCCGCCTGGAGTGTCGACACCATGCGCCGACGCTGCGGAGCTTCAGAGGGCGCATAGACGAACGCCTCGAATAGCTGGGGTACATCCTGTTGGATTACGTCTGCCGGCTCCCATGAAGCCTCAATGTCGTCCAGCCCAATCTACTTCACCAAGGTGTCCCATCGCTGTGTGTCGGGGCTGAGGCGGCAGTCACGGAGCGTCTCATCCAAGTGACCTCCCTCACCGTAATACCCCGCGCATCACCTCGGTACAATTGCAGGCGCACGGACCCGGCGAATGGGGCTACAATATCCTGTACCTTAAAGGTGTAAGGTTTTAACGCCCGCACAATCTTCATGGGCCACGCCAGACGAGCGCAAGCTTATGACCACTGCGGCCAGTGACTGTGGCCGCCAAAACAAAATTTCCTTCGTTGAATTTCGGCAGTTTCACATCTTGACGCTGCGCGTGCCGCTTGCGGGTGGCGCGGCGACGTTATTCACTGGTATCCACCATCTTAGCATGGAGCCCCTTCAGGGCCACCCGCACCCCGTCGAGATGGGAGACAATTTCACTGCGAATACACTCCACGGATGCATAGATCGGATCCAGAGGGTGCAAAATGCTGCGCAACTGCATAGCACCTGGCAACGCCGTAAACGCAGTGATGGGCGATCGATCGGCTGGCATGGAATTCACAATAGCCGGGACGGCCGGCCAATCTTAAACGGCGAGTTTCTGGTCACTTAGGAGCGCTTTGACTCCTTTCAACGGCTCTCGGTTCACCACCTCGACCGTACCGTTAGCCCACGGGGTGTACACCGAAGGAAAAAGGTGATGCGCGCCCAATGGACGCTGGAGACGTTCAACCACTTGATTGCGGAAATGGGCGCCTTGGTCGGAAACCCACTGCTGCACAACCCCGAACCCTTTGAAGCAGTCCATCAGGCTATGGTTCACGTGATTCGACGAAGCATGCAGACAGGCGACCAATTCCCCGTAGCCATTGATGTCGTCCTTCAAGACAAGGACGAATTGAAGCCTGCCCTCGCCTTAGGCTTCGTAGCCGCTGCAGCTTATCTGCCTGGTACCTCGCCATGGCACCATCCGTCGCGTACATATACAATATGTACACTAAATTCCAGAGATCCGTGTACATCCGAAAACCCTTCGGTCTGAGCAACAAGTACTCCTGCCGACGCGTTGCTTCGACAATAGCTTTTTTTTAATAGTCGGCCAGCGCGACGCTGCCCCGACGAAACGGCCACTGAGAAAAGCTAGGGGGCGATGTTGCGGCTCGCCCAGCGGTAACTGGACTTCGTGGGGCTCCAACTAGGTGACAACTTCTCCCCAAAACTCCTGACTTGCGTCCGTGTACAGACATACTTCTGCCGTTGGACTCGGATGAGCCAACTGCACCATCCAGAGCAGCGCTCGTCGGGCATCGTGGAAGCACGCGACTTCGTTGTCGCTCCATCCAACATCTTTGAGCCGTAACTTCATGAACATGTTTTTTTCTTCCGCGACCCTGCGGCCTTAGCGCCACGCTCGAGCGCGTCATACAAGCTTATCGTGTACTCCAGTATGCTCTGTGGCATCCAGATAACAGCGCAGAGGTACTGCTGCAACTCGCTGCCGTTCTGGGTAGCTGCATGTCAACCTGCCCTTGCACTGGCTCCAGGCAATGCTTTACTCCTTCCGCGGAGATGACCCGTCGGCACTACTTCACCTCGGTCCTGAAAAACTGACACTTCTTGCATGAAGCTTCAGGCCGTATTTCTCGCAGCGGATAAGCACATTGTCCAGTAAATGTAACAGTGATTCCTCGTCTTCCGCGTAGCCCAGGAAATCATCCAGCCACGCCAGGATTCCGTCACCGATTAAATCGCCGAAGATTTCCTTCACCACGCCCTGGCAATAGGCTGCGGTGTCTGTGGCAACAATTGGCATTGTCGGAGTGTAAATGCCACGATGTGTCACAAAGGAGTAGAGCTCCTGTGAATCAGGATGTAGAGGCAACTGCCAATAGCCGCCAAACCAATCGAGGACGAAGAACACCTTTGCCCCTTCGAGCTCTCCGAGCACCAAATCCAAGACTGGCATTGGGCAGGGCATAGGGTCCGTTCTCTCATTCACACGTCGGGTACCAATCGTCATCCTTGGATCGGCCGTGGGGTCAGTGTCATGTTCTCGCTTGCGAAATCCTTGGTGCTGATGCCCACCTACTCCGATGGTTCTTGTACACCAAACCATGCTCCAATGAGCCGCCGTGTGTCGATCCAAGAATACGCGGTCGTTGGGAGAATAGCTGCGAGGTTGCGCGCGAACAGATCTTGCGTCAGCATTTAGACGAACTTGCAACGGCACTACTCGAGCTGGTAAATCATTCCCAAACCCCAGTCGAAAGGTATCCACGCGGACGCGGACGACGGCGCGCAGCTTCGCACGGCCATTCAGCGTCAAACCCATGCTCGCTGCTACCTCAACCTTCTTTTCCAAGTACCTGATCACCTCATCCACGTTGCTTAGTCTCATCGTGGGCAGCGCTGTTCTCGTCTCGTGGCGCTCGACGTTGTCGGCGTCCTCTTCAGTCATCGGCGGATCGCGCGTGGCCACTTGCAGTCTGCACATGTTCGCAGCGCCGTCCTTCCATCCTTTGCCTCACCGCCAGTGGCTTCCTCTTCGCCAACCCCCCACTCAGGACCAGTGCCTCGAGCGGTTACAAGCAGCTGGTCCGTGGAGTAACTCAAGATCTCCATGATGGGCCGACCAACCGTCAGGTCCATCGAGTTGTTGGACTCCTCGCCGAAACACGTCATATTACGTAGCATCAGCGGTCCAGCGGACGTAGTAAGCACCACTTCTCTATAGGTTGCCGCACGCTTCACGTTAATGGTATACCCACCGACTGGATTTAGCCGGACTTCGTCGACTTCCTTGACAAGCACGGTGGATCCATTCTTCTCGAGTGCGGCCAGCACTCCCCGGGCAACAAGTGACGCGTCCGCTCCGGCGTCAGCAAAAGGGTTTCGACGCCACACCATCGACCTCCGCGTCCACTGTTCCGTGGTCGGGGGGCGAGCCTTGCATCAGCAGCCCCCCGGTCTATCGACATCCAGACGACGCATGCTGACACCGCGAGCTGCGTCCTGCTGCTCACGCCTGGCTTTTAAGAGCTGCGTAGCCTCGCCGGGCTGGCAGCTCAGACAGTCCTGTACTTGATGCTCTGTCGAATTGTATTTTAAGCGCGCCACGCAAGGGGCGTGACGCTTCTCTCGTAGCCCCGGCCGGTCCTTTGGATCGCGTAGCCATACGGCCGGCACGCAATTCGCCGTCGCGAGCACGACCACCACAACCACCACGATCACTATGCTGCTCGTGACCACCGTCCTGATCTCGGCCTCGTTGCGGTGCTCGACCACCAGACGGTTCCCGACCACCGCGACCACCCCCAGTCCCTCGAGCGCTGCCGTGGCCTCGAGTGGCATCGCGCTGCTGCTGCGAGTTTCCCGACTCCGTCGTCGCTGCTGTCCGAGCTGCGAGCTCCCACGTCATGAACGCGCATGAGTGTTGTGACTCACGCACAGAAGGGCATACCTCGTTCTTTTACTTCTTATTCTCGTGTAGAGTCAGTCTCGTCACTATTACCGCCTTGAAGCTTGCTGGAGCCAACGCATTGTCCACATCCTTTACGAGACGCCGCTGTTCATGATCGAACGCCGTCCGTCTCGTTAAATTGGTCCAGACCCCCCTCCAGGTCTGCCTGGAGATTCATCATGCGGCTTTGGGGTCTGGCCCCGTTGTCCGCATCTGCAACCGCTTCATGGCCTCGTCGACGACCGGGTAGTCAACGTGCGACAGTGTGTTGGCTTGCCGGAAGTACTCGATCCACTGCTCCTCCCTATGAGATGCGGGGTAGTGTTGAACTCATAGCGAGCAACCATACGCTTGGTCCTCGACTTGATGCAAGCAGCGACCGGCATCTGGCGAAGGCGCCGCTCCATTGGGTCTCGAGCGCGTTAATGGCCGTCAGGTAAGTCTCGTAGCGTCGCATAAAGTCCCTTCTATCCGGCATTGTGCATCCCGCGAATCTTGGTGGTTGCGGGAGCGCAGGCGCGGCGGCCACTCGCTAACCGCCGAATACCGGACGCGCCGTCCCCATATGTTCCTCGGCGACGGAGCCTTCGGTGGGCTCAAACAGATTGGGGATCTGCGGGCGCAGTCCCGGAGATCGAGGCGTCGGCGATGCGGTGCTCTCCAGTTGCATCGCGGCCGCGCGGACCGCCAGCTCGTCGACGTCGATACTCGCGCACTCCTGCTCAGGGCCACGCGGGGTGTGTCGACGTCTCTTCCTTGTTGTTCCATGGTGTCACGCGCTGGTACTTGCGCGGAGTTCTATTTGATGGAACTCGAAGTTAACTTTGATCACAGAGCGGCCTTCTGCCAGGTCGCTTTGCTCCATGCGAGCCAAATTAAAAACTGCTCTCATTTCTCTATCGTTACCTAGCCCGCTCTACTTGATTTATCGCTGCCAATCTTGTTCCTACGATCCAGCTGGGCCTTGAAGCGGCAGCTGCTCCGTTAGCAGCTCGATGGCCCACGAGTTCCCTGTTTTTTTACACGGCAGCGTCTCCGTTAGCAGTGATCCGTTCGGGTACCGTCTACTCGACGGCCCACGAGTAGACGATACCCGAACGGATCACGCTTGCGCAACAGCGTGGAGGGTGAAGCCGTGCTGAGCCTCTTCTACACGATGGCGATACTGATTATCGAGGAACGTGTAGGGCCCGAGCAAGTTTTCAACGTCAATGAAACGTCCTTCATGCCAAAGACCACTGTATACAAGGTGGTCGCTGTCAAGAGCTCCACCAATGTCTGGACACAAGAAGCTAAGGCCTCGTTCCGCATGACGGTTGTCGCTGCAGTGAGTGCAGCTGGCGTCGCTATATCCCCGCTCATCATTCTCCCCGGAAAAAGGATCAGAAAGGAAGAGATTGCCGCCATTAGCATTCCGGATGCATGCATTTCGGGATCTCCCGAGCGATTCATCAACGCAGGGTTGTTCAAGCTTTGGCTAGACTTCTTGACGCTCAACTCGAGACGGACAAGGTGAAGCGCCCAGTAGTGCTCGTTATCTACCCACATCGACATCGGTACAGCCCGTTTGGTTACTCTTTACAGGATGCCTCTCAAACATGATATAATGGATTTGTATTGGGTTATGTGTTTTCATAGCATATTTCAGCTTGCTGCTCTCGGCGCAATTTGCCTGCTCGCCTGCCGCCGAATTCCACTCACTTATTCCAGCCTTTGGACGTCGCCCTATTCAAGCCATTGAAGAGCGTAGTAAAGGCAAACCTGCAGGCCAAGTTGCTGTCCAGCGCAGACGGAAACGTGTCCAAGAAAGAGGATATGGCTATCGCGCGTCGTGCGTACCGCTCCGCCCTCATGGAGCACCCCCAAAACGCTGTCAATAAATTCAAGGGCACCGGAATCTATCCGTCGTCGCTGGTGAACATGCAGGGTCGTCTTGGTGTGTTTAAAGGTGGTGGGGCAAAGAAAACGACTGGGCAAGTCGCATGGCTTAAGAGGAAGACACAAATCCAATAAGCCGTCCGTAGCAACATCCTGCTGCTGCCTCGTGCGCCCCTGACCCCAGGTAAGAAACCGCGCTTGACAGTGGATATCGTGGGTCGCCTTGTAACGAAGGAAGTGGCGGTTTCAATCAATCATGCAGTCGTGGGAGTTATAAAGTGCGGTTCATTTGGTTAGGGACCAAAGCCAAGAGGGGGTCTTACTCGAAGAGCAAGGTGCCGAATGGCAACCCCATACAGGGATGGTGGGAGGGTAAAACAAAATCTAGCATGCCGATCGAGCAGCGGCTTGCCTCTGGTGATCGTGTGTGACTTGAATGACTGCGTTGGTCGCTGGCCGTGGTGCGAGGCCGAAACCCAAATGAGCCTGTGGACCGCGTGGCGACTGGCAACTGGGCTAATCATGATTCCCATTTTCTGCTGCTGCAACTTGTTTTCTGGCTTTCTGCAACTTGCACTTGGCGACTTCCTTAGCTTGAAAACACATTTTCCCCAGCTTCGTCCACTCCGCTTATTCGCTACGCTCACCAGCTTCACTACCTATAATATAAAGCATAGTAGATAAAATGAAGCAATGCATGACTGGCACTTACGAACTCGGCTGCTTGAGGTGTTCGTTGATACAACACGGAAGCTTGTAGCTAGGGAACGTGCTGAGCTGTCCATGCTTGAGGTAGTAATATAGGTGATAGAGCGTCTTCTTCAGGCCTTTTGGGTGGGGAACTTTGTAGACACGTAGGAGGCGAGTTCTGCTCAGGACTAGTTCTTTGCCATACGTTTCCCAGTTGCATGGGGACTCCTGGTAGGACGGGCAGATGACGGGTGTTTTGGCCATTTCAAGTGTTTTTTTTTGTTTCGGAGGGAACTCTGATCCAATCAAGGAGTACCGTGATCCAAGGAAGGAGTATCGTGAACCACACAGAAGGATCTCTGCACAACCCTGATTGGCTAATAGTGGGCAACAACTCTACGCATCATAGGCTAAAGCATTGAGACAATATACTGTCCATTAGAACATTTTGGTAGTCAAAGGGTTAACCCTTTATCCCTAACCCTTTGACTACCAAAATTGTTGACTTCCAAAATGCTCTAATGGGCAGTATGTTTTATCCTTTGACTACTAAAATGCTCTAATGGACAGTTTAATACTACTACGCTTACTCATTCACGTGCGCTCACGTGTAAGCTAAAGTATGGAGTCTAAGTAGGCATTTACACATGGTAGCACTTTGTAGTCCGTCCAACGACCGACTAACGACACGTTCGGATGGAATACGAGCGCGGGGCTAATATGTCCATGGGTAGCCCGAACACGTCTGCAACGCATGTTGCACGCGCAGACTGTCTTCAACTGGCGGATCCAGCTCCAACGACTGTCGACGGTCATTGAAGAGGCGGCGGTAGCGACGATTCTTCGCAGATTATCGCCAACAGAACAACACGGGGTTGCTCTGTGTTTCATCACGGAGGAGCCGCGTGAGACCTAATGACAACAGGACACACGCTAGCCATGTGCCTGTACCTACTTTGTGTATGTAGTCATGTGGCTTCTACCTACTTATGTAACTCTGCCTACCTACTTGTGTAACCGTAACCAGTCCGTTACAGTTTTACTCGATGAGGACAGCAGCGCATGTGCTGATGGAGACTGGCGCAGGAATCAGCTTTTCAATTATCTTGTCGAGCAAGATGGCCGCTTTAGTCCTAAGTTATCGGCAGCATTTCGTCAATCTCGTTTGCCGTCATGACCTCATCTCTAAGCTGCTTACGGCATCTTGCTAACTCCGTTCAGAGTGCAATTTCCTCATTTCTTGCTTGCAGTGTTCTCTTTCGGTCTGCGTCGGCAAAAGCAGGACGCTGCATCTTGACTCTTCCTCTGCGCAGGCAATACGGCGTGGTTACAGTTGTGCGGTTTGTTTCATCTGCTCACGCTTGAAATCCAGCGTCGTCATTCACCCTCTCTCTCCTGCACCTTCACCGTGGCATATGCTGAGTTAAAGTCCCTCCAGGCTGAGGCGGTGCAGGCGCACGAACACTCGGCGGGCGGATAGAGTTGATACTACTCTTACTACCTCTGCGTACTGGTACCGTCAGGGTCGAGTTCGGCGTCGCATCGCCGTCTTCGCGATAAACGCCTTCAGCTGTGTCGGAGACAGCGCTGTCGTCTGCTGCCTCCCCAAAGACATCGTCCTTCGTTTTAAGCAGCAGTCTAGTGCTCGGTATGTCGTCCATTATGTCCTTCAGCATGTTGTAGTCGGGGCAGCGCTCCTCGATAGCAGCTTGAAGATAGGTTTCATTCGTGATGCCCGCACCCGTGTTAGCTAGGAAGCCCGATGTTGCACGGTAGCTTTGCTCCAGGAGACTTATCTTTGTCACGGCGACCTTGGGTTTTCTCGGGTGCTCGATCCCGTTTATGCGGATTCGCTTTGAAATGTCTTTTTCTAGTCCCGTCTTGGTATCTCCATTTTGCTTGTCTACGCCGCGACACGTAGTTGTTCAGCGAGCTCGCAGATTCATTAGGGCCGTCCGTGCTCCAGAGGGTGCGACGGGAGGTCTTTGGTTTTTCGCCTTCGCGGGTCGGCTGCGAGGTGGTCGCTTGTTGAGAATCGTTCTCTGGACGGGTGATCTAGGTGCTTGCTGTGACTACTTCAGCCAGAGAAGCAACACTTGGCTGACTGGCGTCTGGGGTGCTGTTCACAGCTGCAGGCATGTATGGGTGTTGCTGCTCCAAGCTCTGAAGGGGGGGGGGGGGGCTACTCACTTTGGAGCGTCGTGCTGATGGGGAAGGGAGGGGGTATTTTTTCTTGCTGCTGCACTGCGCTATACTGCACCATATCGATGCAAGATAGAAATGGTCGGCAGGAAGATGGCTAATCGTTTTTAACCAATCCCCGGCGCAGCAAAACTGCTACCGCGGTTGTGCTATCTTGCTGCTGCCAGAACTGACCACTAATAGGTCATTGCGTGAACGGGTTCTATATATGATTAATCATTCTGGTTTTGGGTCGACACGGACGCCGGAGGAGTCCACAAAATTCACAATTCCGTTTCGTAATACGTGTGCAATAGGAACCGGTCCGTAGTGAAGAGCATCTCCAACGGTAGTGCAAAACGCACAGTATCGCAAGCTATTGCGCAATTAGATAGAAAATCTATCCCCAACGGTGTAGCGATAGTGAATACGAAGTAGCCCTGCAGTCGCAGAGAGGAAATGATTGTGCACTACAGATTGATCGAAGTGAATAGAAGGCTGCTTTTCACTTCGTCTGATCACGAATTGCAGACATTTGAAACCACCACAACCAGCAAACCGGCGCTGCAACAGCTTCCGTCTCCTCGCTCCGCTCGACTCTCTTCTGATTACTCTATGTTGCCATGCCTAACGCCACTGCTTGGACGAAGATAGAGAACGCGTTCCTGTCCCAAGCGTACATGAACACGTCAGAGGACGGCGCAATAAGCACTGACCAGTCGTCAGATCTCTTTTGGACTCGCGTGCATGCTGCTTATACGCAACTTGCAGATCCGGGGGCAACATCGAGAAAGGTAGGTGCTTCACAAAGCCGTTGGGCGGGCTCCATCCGCCCCGATGTTGCCCACTTCGCGTCGGCATTAGCGCCGGTGAGGAGATACCTATCAGCCCACCGTTATGGTCAGCATATACTGATCTGTGTGTGGTTTCCTCTTTACACTGAAGGCGAAGGCAGAGTTCCGCAGCGGTTGGACGGAGGCCGACTATGTGGCAGAAGCTGAAAACCTTTTTACAGCAAAGCGTGAGCATCTTAACGCCAACGCGCTAAAGGCTTTTGGAGAAGGCAAGTCCAGGTCGAAGCGAAAGCCACGAGTCCGCCCCGAATCGTTCCGTCTCATGCACTGCTACGCCATACTGAAGCAAAGTGCGCGCTTCATGAGGGATGTCCCCCTCCTCGCAAACGGCAACGACTCTCAATTTTGACGCCGAGCAGTGGTGGAGGTACATCGCAATTTACTGTGTTTTTAGTTGATACAGAGGTCTAATGTAGTACTGTGATAAAATAACGCTGCGTGTTTGAAGAAGACGAAAGCGAGAGTGGTGATGTGCTGGACCATATCAACAGCGAGGAAACTGATGAAGTGTTTGGAGTGCCAGACGTGTTGCTATCTCCGTCAGTGGGTTCTCAAGGACCAATTACGCCCAGCCTCTGCCGGGAAGAAAATATCGAAACAACTTCTGTTTGAGGAGCAAGTTGACAAGTCCTTAATGTATTCACAGCTCGAGCTTGCAAAAGCTACGTGTGCACAAGTCGAAATTATGCATCAGCAACTTCAAGTTGCAAACAAAAACTGAGTATCATGGAGTCGCAGTATCAGGGTCGATAGAACAAGCGGAGATGACAGTGATGTGTACCTCGACGGACGAATTGTCAGATTTAGGCAAATAACATCTATTGATCAAGCAGAGGCAGCTTTTAGAAAGTCTATGAATCGAAAGTGATAAGCAGCTAGAATAGTCTCGATACATGAAATATTTTCAAATTTATTTTCAAAAGTAAAAAACGGTTACCAAAAATAAATTAATAAATAAGAACAAAAACCAACACCTTTCCATCCAACAAACATTTGCATAAAATTATCATCAGTAACTAATATAATCATAAAAAAGCAACTAATGATAAATATGACATAAATCTTGATTGTGGGTTCGAGTCTCACTAATCACATAATTATATTAACTATTGCAATTAAGGATAAATGGCTGAGTGGTTAAAAGCAGCAGACTAGTAGTTTAACTACTATTTTATTTTTAGGTGGTTGGTTAACACCATTCCCATTTAGTATTAAATTTATTATTTTTTACCAGGATCGTTTTGGTGTAAACCGACTTATTACCGTACCTCACAAATGAAATGTTATGCTGAAATCACGAATGGCACTTTTCTTAACGTTCAGAGGTGCTCCCAGCTCGTAAATATGCCTTTTTCGTGTTAAGATTCAGGTATGTAATTTCAAAAATACAGTGTAGATGTATTCCTTGTACTTGAGCACTTCAGCTGTCCGATTCAAGAAAAGAGATCTGTATGCTTCATCCTCGTAGTTGGCCTAAATGTTGTTGGACGTGGACGATTTGATTGTTTGGTTGACGGGATCTTGTCCGAGTTTATTGAGCACGTACTCAATTTTCTGGTATCTCGTTCACGATAGAGTTGAGTGCTCCTTCCTGATGGCAGTAGGGTAATGTTTATTGGTAACCCGAGACACATGTATACGAGCTAGAATTCCATTGTCGGAATGTATCTATAGATGCGAGGACGCACCTATAATCATCAACGCGAAACCATTATCCTAGCTTCTGCTGATTCGAGATCAATATTATCTTGAGATTTCCATGATAATTTAGTTATAGATATGTTTAATAAGTCATTCCACGTGTTCTTCTTGGTACGTGCTTCTCGTGGCCTTTACTGAGTTCGCGTTCGAAGCATCTTTCAGCAGGAAATGCTTTATTCACCCGTGATCCCAAGAAGTTAGGTCTCCGCCGCAATTAAAACCTATTACTCAGACATGTTTTCATACCGCTTTGTCAATGTTAAGAAATGGTGATCTTTCAGAACGAATGGGGTAGATTTCGCGAAATGGCAATTTAACAGTTAAGCATTTCATTTGTGGGGTACGGCCCATAACTGTTCTGCTTCGCACGAAGACTGTCGAGTTGAAACTCGTCTTCATTCACGGACAGCTTTGTGAAATCGGTGAGCGTCTTGGGTGCGATAAGATATAGATAAACATGTAAAAGTTGAACAGCTTTTAAAGAAATCTAAAACTGAAAGATTAAATGAATTAGTTGATATTAAAAGTAATCGTGGGGTTAGACAAAGTCAAGGATTACCTGTTAGAGGACAACGTAGCTCGCCCCTCTCGTATTACCGCGGCTGCTGGCACGGGTATTAGCCGGAACCTCTTTTTTAAGTACTGTCATTTTCCTCCTTAATGAAAGAGCTTTACAACTAATTAGCCTTCATCACTCATTCGGTATTGCTGGATCAAGCTTTCGCTCATTGTCCAAAATTCCCCACTGCTACCTTTAAAAAGGCCGTGACTCAGTCCCAATGTGGGTGATCATTCTATCAAACCAGTTACAAATATTGAAACAATAGGTCAAATGTTATATAGTTATTATGATTTTCTTTGCTGCTGGTATTATATTATTAATAGCTTTAATTGGTGCAGTGACTTTAACTAAAAAGAAAAAAAATTAAACAAAATGTTTATAAACAACTTCCAAGAAATTCAATAAAAGCTATTTTTAATATCCATTCTAACAAAATTGTTTAACATTTTTAAATATTAATACTAGAGGGTTGGGCTGGTAGCGCTGGTCGTACACACATTATGTGTACGACTATATATATACTGTAATATACGCACTATAATATATTATAGTGCTCGTGTAATGCCACGTTTAATAAAAATGCTATTGCGCCACACCTATCGCTTGCTTCGATGCAATTTGATTTTCTCTTGATATTATATTCTGGTCGTCTTTCAGATTGGGTGCCTTCCAAAACCCATATAAAACCGTTTGATCCGTTTAATCCGTAATTTATTTTAAATTACCGAAGCGTTTAAAGCGACCCCAGACGGTTGCTGAAACGCGACCTTCGGGTATAGTGAAGTTCAGTCACTACTTTAATCACGTTGCTACTTAAGAGTCGCATTAGAAATTGTTTGATCCGACCAAAAAGTGGTATCACCAAACAACTCGACGTGATTAAACTTTAATGCGCGACCTTTCGTCAGGGTTTTGGAAGGCACCCATTGACGAATCAAAATTTAGATTATACCGAGCGATCCAAACGATCCCGTTACCATGGGCATGCACGTGACGATGGAACAAGTGACGACCCAAGGGGCGGTAAATGGGCTGCTAACAAGCGTGGCCGTGTACTTCCCGCTGCTGATCCTAGACGCTGCGGCCGCGCGTGCCGCTCTACTTTGGATCGTTTTCCTATTAAAGCACTAACGATGGCTTGTTCAATCAATGCCTAACGGCCACAAAATCGTGGCCCCGCGGTCGCCAGCGCGCGGCGGGCGATACGAGCCTTCACGCTGCGAGCGATACGAGCCTTCACGCTGCGAGCGGCCGAAGAAGTGGCTGTGCCTTTGTCGGCATCAATCTGCTCGTCCAGCATGATCACCACCATGGAGATGACAACGGAGGCGTGGGCCCCTCCCGCTGCGCCAGGCAGCTGCTGGTTCAGGTGGTGACGCCGTCACCAGCAGCGTCACTGACGCTGCTTCTCCTCCTGGGCCTCGATGACCGCCTTGTTGCAACTTGTTCGACCATTGATGAAAAGGCGTTACACCGAGTCAAACGCTCGGCGCCTAAGTATTTAACTAGTTTGAATGTAATACCTTGAGTTAGTTTTGCAGTTTGAGCATGGCGAAGTTGGTACATTCAATTATTGAACTTGTTTGTTACTACACGCGACGAGCTTCGCCGGCTTCCTTCCTCCTAAGCTTAGTTGACCAGAGCCACATCGCGGATCTTGCACATCAGTGCGTACGTGTTCACTGCGTCATGGTACTGGCAACGTATGTCGTCGCTCTCACCGTGAACCGCCTTCAGGAACTCGCGGTTCTCCGTCAGGTACATGTCGTTATCGGGGAACTCGAACGTCAGTTCTTCGTAGCTATCACTCAGCACATTGAGCGTAGGCGTCTCTGAGTACGGCTTGACCACGCCGATACGCAGTCCGTCCGCCATGATCTCCACTGACGCGTCGTACGCCTCGCTCTGCAGCAGCGCGTCATGCACCATGTTGCCGAGCGCACCGCTCTTGAAGAACCAGTTGGCCACGTGCGCGCGCGGCACGCGATTCTCCGCCGGGATGATCGTCTCGTCGACGGGCACCTTCTCCAGGTAGCCGATGTCACCCGGCGTAAGGCTGGCCTTCACGCTGCGACTGTAGACCATATCCATGTCCACCTCGCCCACGAGGTAGCTCGAGATGTCGAGGAAGTGTGTGGCCTGCTCCACGATGGGACCGCCGCAGCGCTCCGAGATATCTCCTGCGCCTGCTTCTCAGCCGCTTTCTGCGCGATACATACGTGCTGAGCACATTATTCAATCGCGGAACCACCCACGGATTTCCTAGGAACTCTCCGTAGGGGAGGGTTCCCGGAATTCTGAGCCAAAAAGGTCAAATATCAATCAAAGCACTATCAATCAATCTAGCGAGCAGGCTTGGCCACGACCACGCCACCAGTCTAGCTTTTTCGGTCGCCGCAGCAGCCCCCCCCCCGTACTCACGGTAAAATTCTGCTGCTGTGGCGCCGAAGTAGCTAGACTCACGGCTCCCAACTACTCGCAACCATCTACGCTACTTCGACCGTACGACCATTCAAGCAAGGTCGACCTGATGCTATCGCAGGCATCTATACCGGGGTCCGGTACAGCGCCAGCGGTCCTTCATCACTAGCAGTATGTGTATTTAATTAATTGCCAGCGATATCTCCGGTGGCAGCGCTATTCAAGTAGCCCTAAGGATGTTAATGCAGCTTATAAGGCTGCAGCGCGCCATTATTAAGTCTAAATGACATCGCACCACAAACGCCATCGGCTCGGTCAAACCCGTGAAGTCGCCACGCAAGACGCTAAAGAGCTAACTTTACACTTACTTCGAACTCTTCAATCTTAAATCTGCGTAGCCTTGACACCACATAACCGGTCAAATCAGATACGAAACATTTTTTTATTAGATATTACAAAAAACAATTATTGATCCACTAAGATACGTTTTGTGGTCCCCATATTTGAATTAATCACCTAAGGGCTGTCCGTACAACGTACCCGTTGCACTACCAGGATAAATGCAATCTTAACTTAATTGGTAGAGTATTAGCCTTCTAAGCTTTAAAATCTTGGTTCGAGTCCAAGAGATTGTATTTATTTATGTTTGAAGATAAAAAAAATAAAATGGAGTTCTTATTCAATTTAATTAAAAAATTATTTTCTTATCATTTTATTGATTAAATTGATGAAATTGATGAAAAAGAAGAAATCGATAAAAAAAGAGGAAAATGACTTCATTAGGGAAAATAAAATAACAGTTGCACCCCAAAAACTCATTTGTCCCCAAGGTAATACATAACCCATAAATGCGGTAGCCATCATTAAAATAAAAATAATTACACCGGAACACCATAAAGCTTCTCTTGGATCAGCAGATTGTGCAGTACGAACACGCAGGAGATAAAACGAAGCAATTGGTGCATGCTTTTCTTTCCAGTCAATTTGACCCGAAGCCCACACGTATTCTGAAATCGTGTTTTGATCAACCCGATGCAGTGCTCCGTCTTGGTCTGGGCCTTGGCTAGCTGAGTATTAAAGTACTTCCTGTTCCAACTCGGCCTTAGGGGGTTTCTTGAAGACCGGAATCATTATGGCCGATGGTTGAAATGCGGAATCGCCAAGGAGATACTGGCTATGAGCGAAATAGCTGCCGGGTGATCTGCAAACTCTGCTCGGTTGTCGTGAACACTACCTGGCCAACCCACAACGGCTTCACGCACTCTGGCTACATCGTCGCAAATGATCAACGCATTCAACGAGTATCCGCCCTTTCGAGAGAAGTAATCTTCTCCATTATGCTGAGGCTTGAACTCCAACGGCAGCAGCGTTCCATCAACGAGACCAACGCAGTTAGCAAATCCATACTTGTCCTGAATACGCCGAGCAATCATAAGCCGCTCTTCGTCATCTGGCCAGGTCACCGTGCTATCTCGCAAACGTAACAGCGCGCTGCACGTACGTCCAACGTAGTTCTTGATAGAACCCTTGCCCAATCCAAAGAACTGAGCCAGTTTGGGTGACGTATTCTCGTTTCCAGAGCCTCCCAATAACTTAAGCAACACCAGAAGGTGCAGTTCAGCTCCCCCTCGAAATGCACGCCGGCCAGAAGGTCTGAAGATAGAATCGTCGCGGATTAGGCCCAGCAGTGCAGTAAATGCGCTGCGACTGACACGGAAACGCCCTAAGAACTCATCATCGTTCAGCTCCCCCTCTTCATCCAAGTATGACTTCCACTTGTCTTCTCTCTTCCGGTACCGCTCCGACCGAAATGGGTATCGCGATGACGCAATTGCTTGAAGTTGAAGCTCAAACTGCTCGTCGATATCATCCTCAAACCCGTTTTTTTCACCTAGCAGAAAGCGGATATCCGCCGCACGTGCCCGTGACTCCACCGTTCGTCGAAGAAGGCGAAGAGCACGCTTCCTCTTGCTTGTTCGTGGCATATCAGTGCGCCCAATGTCAAATGCGCGCCAAACTGTCCCTATTGAAAATAAATGGTTGTTGTTGATTCATGTAAAGCTTTGGGGCGGTCAACTCTACTTGATGACGATTGGCCAAAATACATCCGCGGTGTTGTGTATGCCGAAAAATAAATGTTACTTGCTGTGAAATATGTTACTTGCTGTGAAAGTGGCGACCACTAATATATGAACCATATCATAAACCTCTAAAAATATGAACAGCCAGGATCAAACTCTATTTATTTTTATATTAGGTATTTAATTTTCATTTTTAAAATAGCAAATGTTTAAAATTTGAATAATATAACATTCCTTTATTAAGTTTGTCATATATTGTCTTAATGGCTATAAAAATTCTATTTTTCAAATATTTATTTTAGGTATTTGGACAGAAAAAGTTCTAACATGCCCGACAAGATCGGTTTTGAGTTTATAGTGTGCAGTAGAGTCCATCACTTGGCGATAGTTGCTAATAAGCGATTGCACCATCGTGAGGTCGTAGTATTTCAAATCGGAATTGATGACACCCATATCCCCCCTCAGATGCAGTGTAAGCAAATATTGACGGAGAGGGCCGCCTTCTTGATATCTGGTCGTCGTCTATGATCATGTTGTGAAGAATGACACAACACTTTATCGTGTCCTTGATTTTTTTCAAAGACCAAGTGTGGGCTGGACAAGCGATGGTCGCAAAACTGCCTGGAGAACGCGTTCAACATATTTTCTTAGCGCTTCTTGGGCATTTGAAAACCTTTTTTGCTTCAAGTCTATTGGTGCTGAGATAGGTTTTACGAAGCACTTACTCCGGGTAAATACCATCTGCCAAGTAGTACAGAAAATCATATATCTTTGTCCGTTTACTTCATACGAAAACTGGGGGCGTCATGAGCCGTGTATTCGGGGATGCATCTAGGATTGTCAAGTCGTTTTTACTTACTGGCATACACACAAAAGCATGCCAAATGTGCAAATCAGCGGTTGCAACTGCATCCAGCACCACTGAAGCATCCTTGGAAGCTCCTTGAAAAGCGCCACGCCATGCACTGGGACAGTTTTCCAGCTCCATTTGATGCAATCTATCGAGCCAATCGTGCCGGGGGGACCTCGTTCGGCATTGACGGCAAAATTTTTCACTAGATCGTGTTCAGACGGAATGCGTAGGTGTTGGGGTCCATACAGTTGTATAATGTTAGCTATGCATTTGTTTCAGACTCGATAACAGTGCTTTCTCCAATCGAAAAAAAAACTCATCAAGCATGTTTGCTGAGCACCCATAGGCAAGCTTCCTAACAGCAGCAGCAATTTTGATAGTCGGATGCACTCCATATTTGACCGTACAGTCCTTGCGCCACGTAAAATATTCATCACACTGCCCGAGATTGTCCACGATAGCTAGGAAAAGAGCTTTGTTCATACGAAATCGCCTACGAAAGTGCAAAGTGATAGAGGCACAAAAGTAACAGTGAAGTAACACCGGAATAGTGATTGCGCACTATGACACATAGGCGGCCGCTATTCTCTACAGCTATTGCACACATAGTGCAAAATGGGATTATGCTGTTGCGGACGCCTACGGCATCTGTGTCGACCCGAAACCAGGCTGCTTACTCCTATCGAAGTCGTATAGAATTTGTATACGCAATGGTTTGGGTATGGGGGACTCTAGCCCGCGGTGGGGAGCTTGCTACTGGCTCACAATTGCTATAGTCTATACTTTAGGTGAACTAGCTCATTCTCCAAAACGTATTTACCAGCCACGCGACCTAGCTATCGACGTGAAGGTCGTACAGCCTTCTACTGCAGCAGTTGTGCATGCCGCGACCAGCTACACCTTTGCTTGTACAAGTTCGCGGTAGTGTAACGCAAAACCGAGTATCCCGTAATTAGGATTTTTTTAAATATGACATGTCGAGATATAGTGCAGTCCAAAGTGGAATTAGTGTAGAGCAAACGTCCTAGGTCATTCCCTCCCTTACTCCATGAGATCGCTGCGAACTGCTGCTGCTGCTACAGAAAGCGCGCGGTGGCGAGCCATCTTGTTGACGTGAATGCAAGGGTTCAGTCGCTTTTTCAAGCAGCTGCATCCAAGGCTCAGGCTTCCCGCCGTATGGCACGCAAAGCTAGGTTGGGTTGCGCCAGGCGCTCCAGGATCGGCTAGCATGCCGCCCGCCCTGCCGGGTCGAGGCAGCTTGCTCGCAAGGTCTTCGTGGGGTGTGACGGTAGCGGGGCGGTTCACCTTGGCTTCTGTGAGGCGATTAACCTTGGATTCTTCGTCGCAGTCATCGTGGTACTGTGGGGGGGGGGGTTCTGGGGCCGGCCAAGGCTCCAGCTTCATCTACGCACCGCTACCAGGTCCACCTGCCGCTGTCGCCGATATAGCCGCAGTCACAGCAAAGGAGCAGCAAATCCTGTTGACGTCCATCTTGATACGGCGCGTGGTGCGTCCGCGCTCTTGTAGACGATGTTGGAGGCTGTAGCGGGCGGGAACCGACACCCAGTCCTGCCCTTCCTTGTTTGCGTCTGCAGTACATATTCAGTATTACTGAATCAGTAAGCACACGGGGCGGCAAGCCCGTGCTTGATGTTGCCGGTGGTGTTGCCGGCGGTGGGAGTCGCTTTGCCCTCCACTTAATCCACATTGGTCAGAACCCTATTTTTCTGAAAATATATCTACATTTACGGTTTTTTTCGGTTACTTCACACCATTTTGCCTAACACTACCGCGAACTTGGACGGGCAACGGTGTAGACGCCTCTACATCGGTCATAGTACACCATTGCACGGCGTTATTCACATTGTCAACATTCAAATTCAAAACGTGCGCACTCAAATTCAAAACCTTTCAGATATATTACCTAAATAAATGAATATACCTGCTGAATCTGATTGAAAGAAACTAAGCCCCTACTTGCATATCTTCGAAGCGAAGCGCACGTTGGTGGTGAAGCAACGTGTGGCAGAACGCGCGGTTGCACAACTCCGGAGTGACAATCTCAGCAGAGAGAGGGTCAGCAGCGAGCTCCAGAAATTCAGCACGGTGCTCCGTGATGATAGTTCCTTCCGGGACGCGTAGAATGGCTGGCCGCTGCCGAGCCAGAAAGCGCTGAACAGGGCTCTTGTACACAGAGAACACGTTATCTTTAGGGTTTAGCATGGGTGAATACCCCCCCCCCCCCTTCAGCATCTCCGCTACTGCGAACTCTTCTTCCTCGAACACGTCCTTGGCGGAGGTGTGGCACGGCGCATTGTCGAGAACAAACACCACCTGTTCAGCGGAGTGTACGCTTGGATATGACGCAGGACCGTCGGATGAACTCGTTCGCAGGCTCGGGCCAAATTGAGACCCCTGAAAGGCAAGGTCGGTGCTCGAGATAACCGCGATCACATGAATGTTCTCACCTTTGCTGGCCACGCTCGTCTGCACGGCCCGTTGTCCGTGCTTGCTCCATCCCCGTCCGCACGAGCACCACAAGTTGAAGTTGGTTTCGTCAAGATAGAAGATCTTCTTGTTGGTGGTGAAAGCTGCGTAAAACTTGACGACATAATCGTAGCGTTTCTGCTTGTTTACCGTATTGTTGCGGTTTAAAACGTCACGGTGGAGCTTCTTGGGTGTGAAGCTGTGTGCTTCCATAGCGTGGCGCACAGTCTCACGGTTAACCCTGACGTCAAACTTCTGCTCAACGAGCTCCGCCATCTGCTGAAGGGTCAGCTCAGGCGTGCTGGAAAGCTCGTTGAGTAGGTACGTCACATGCGGTTCAACGAGCTTCTTTTCCGACCCGCCGCGCTGCTTGTGATCGCCGCTCCAGTCGCCGGTGTCCATCGCTCTCTTGATCCAGCCCCAAGCGGCTCGCTCGTGGGCGTCGTGGAGTGCAGTCACCGTCTTCCAGTCCTTCGCCTCTTTGGCAGCACGGAGTACGCACGCGCGGACTTGTCGCGGGTATCGCTTGTAGCTTGTGGGTGGCATGGTGCCAGATGAGAAGTGAGGTCGATGTATGTACGAGCGGAGCGTTCGCGCCAAGCTTCCCGCCATTTTCTTAGCCCTCTGTGTCCAACCAACATAATTCTACTATAAGCATAATTATACGAATATGATATGTATAGTTATTTGAATTTGAGTGCGCACTTTTGAATTTGACTGTTGACTACGTGAATAACGCCGTGCAATGGTGTAGAAGGTAACATACCGCTTTCACTACGCGATTTTGCCATAGCGTTGGGGATATTGAACTATTGGGAGGTTCGAACATTGCAAAAAACGTGCTCATGTTTTCGACAGGTTTCTGCTCATGGTTTCGACCATTTTCTGCTTAGCTCTAAAACAATCCACCTCCCGAAGTATTTCTAAGTTCAAGTTGCTTATTCCCTCGTTCCCTCCTTTCACGACGTGAAGTTTACATGAGGGTGTTGACTTCCGACTTCATGCTCGCGATATACAAGGTCATGAGCGCCCTTGACGAGGAAAGATCGACATGAATCGGTGACCAAGATGCTCCTGCTACGCGCGACCGCGCCACTACGTCGACGATCTTCCGTAGAAGGCGCTGCCAAATAGATGTACTTAGCTTCGGCATCGTCAATAATTTCCCGGGACAACTGTTTCGTCAACACTCCCTCGCTAGGCTAAATGCGATTATAAAATGAGCGAAAGTGAGCCCTCCACTCCATTCCTGCTTATGTTTTCAACACTTTTCTGCTTATGATTTTGCCTCTTTCTTGCTCATGTTTTTTTCAGCTCATTTCGAATGTTCGACCCCCCCCCTGCAAGCTATTTCCCGTAATTTTATTCTGATTTTGTTGCTAATCGGCTACCAGTATTCAGTTCGCCCTGTCACTTCGAGATGCTCTAAACAGCGGTAGCCTATTCACTATGGATGTGTCGTAGTGCGCAATCACTATTCCAGTGTTACTTCACTGTTACTTTTGTGTCCCTATCACTAGGCCACTTGCCTAGTTACCGGCATCCTCCGTTCATTACTAACAGCCATGTTTGGCTACAAAAATTGGATAGAATAGGTGATGTCTGCCGCGCATCGTAAAGCAAGAGAAAGTGCATTAGTTAATCTAGCAGAGCGAACTGCTTTCAATGGTGTTGTGCTTGTCGGCTACAGCTCCAATTCGACCATCTACCAAGCTAAGGCTCACTAATTCAGCGATCATCTCACTTGCTACAACTTCTACTTCTTCTACTGCGAGTCCTGCCCTCTTGTATCCGGATTCCACTGTCTTCTCGCTTAACTCAGCCCATGCGCGCTCAATCTAGCTTGATATAACCGCTCTGTCTGGCGGTACTAGCTTGAACGGAACTCCAGTCTTCCTGCGCTTTATCTGATCTTGCAGGAGCTCTACCCAATACCCGCGCAGCTGCTGCTTCAAAGGCTTGTTCCAAGCCACGTATGCTGGCTGGCAAACAGCGGTGGCACGTTTTGGAACTTTCATTAGCACCACATTGATGCTTGCGGCGTAATCGATGACTTATTTGGTCCAATGACCAGAGAAGTCATCCCGAAGCAGCAAGATCGGCACCGACGCGTCTTCACGAGTCTCAAAGTGGAACCGCAGAAATTGAATCGGCAAGTAACCATCCCACCAGCCTAAGTCAAAATATAACTTACATTAGTATCCGTAAAAAAACAAATTGCAATAATAAATATACCTTTCTTGTTGCCGTACACTTGGAGAGACGAGTTTGCTTGTATCTGATTGATCGTCTTCCAGAAGCGGACACCAAAAACCATGGCGAAAGCGAGTGTTTAGCTCACGTATATCCTGATGTTTTGAAGGGTCCATTTTGAAGACAACGAATGGGGCCATCTTTTCACCGTTAGAATCCGCAAGAAGCATAACGGTTGCACGCTCTTTGCTTTTGCCTCCGCAGCGCACCCAAATGGTCTTTGCTCTCTTCTTTGAAATTGTTTTTTTGCGCTGGAAGGTACTCACAGAATACAGCTTTTAACAAGCAGTGTATAACGAAATAATTAAGAGCACATCAGCTTTATCATACCACAATAAATAATTAGTACATATAAACAGTGAATGTACCAGTTTGATCTGCGTTGTAAATGGTTTTGATCCCGAGGTCTTGCACCTTTTGAGCAACATCTTTGCTGAAATCTGCTGTATTTTGTCAAGGTCTTCTGGGCTGATTTGGCCTTGACTAATTCTAGCTCACTGTTGCGCGCCTTAAAGCGCTTCATCCACGACCACGACGCCCGGAACCCAGCTACATCATGAGCAGCAGCCACCTCTAGAGCCTGTAAGTGAAGCATCACAGCAGAAATAGGTACGCCCTCCCCATGATCCACACAACTAGCTCTTGTTCAGCTTCGGCGGGGAGGGCCGCATCTGTACCGCTAGATCTAGCTTTCTTTTTGGCGCGCCCGCGAGCCGTCTGGCATGCCAGCTCAATTCATTTGCGCTTCTGCCGCCACTGGTAGATGAGCTTGCGCCGCTGCTCCTGCGCGTGCTCATCTAGCCCGCTGTAGAACGCTTGTATAAAGGCGCAAATGCTGCCGCTCTGCTCCCAAGCGTCGAGTACTCGGCGGCCACGATCGCGGTCCGTCTGCGCGAAGCCAGCATTTCGTGGATTGGGAAGTGTCACGTCCCGGACCCATTTTTGGGTTGTCAGTAATAAGTGGAGGATAACAATAAAGTGGTTTGATTGGTTATAATCAACTGTAATAAGTGATCTTCAATAAAGAACGGAGGATGCCGGTAGTTGCCACCTCGGCAAATATCCCATCTTTTCCGAACTATCAGTAATTTCAGCAAAGAGAAATGAAACACATGGAAGATCGAGTATCCCGAGAATGAAAAAGCCATTCGGGAGAATGTGCACTTATTCGCGAGATAGTAACTTGTCCAGGATACACGTAACAACACAAGAAAGACTATGTATTTCTCGATTATGTCAGGCGCAAGCAAACCAACCGAAGCCAAATCGGCATTAGAATGCCTGGCTGAGTTGCGTCAAAGCGTCTTCGCTGGCATCGCCCTCGCCCACCTTAGTTTAGCGTGGTTAATGTCATGAATAAATGAATAAAGCGTCTTTGGCGCTAAAATGGTCAAAGTGAGTCGCGTCGGTGTCTTCGTCTTGTACTTGATGCAGGCTCGTTGTCGAGTACTGCGCCGATTTGCGTTCACGCCCGAATCGTCGTTCAATGATGCCGTTTAGAACAGCCTCGACGTGGTCGTGTCATCGCGGCCAGGATGGCCACCTCGAGTGGTTAGGAGCCACGAGTCGATTGGCGTGCAATCCTAGGCGATGGTTTGTAACTTTAACTTGGTCTTGTATGTTCGAACGGGAGAGACACGGTAAATCGGGAAATGGGCATCCATAAACCCGAGAGATCAAGGCTTTCCCGGTTTATGCGATTATTCGCGTGAAGACATCTCACCCGCAAAAATACCTAGTCTTTTCCGGGAAAACAGGTTTTTCCCGTAGTAATTACCGAGTCCCAACGGGGCCACCTGGTGGATCCGGCAAATCATTGGTTAGTACACACCAACTCGGCAAGCTCTTATGTATTACTATTGTAGTTCTACTCCAAACTGGCAGGGGCGATTGGTTGAATCGACCGACCCCAATCGCCCCGCGTATACTCTGGCGTATACAAGCTTTACTAAGTACGAGTGTAGCCATGGCATGTGGATGCTCGCCTGCTCGGGCGATTCAGCTAATGACTTGGGAATTGTATGTGGACGATTCAGCGAACCGCTCGAGGTTTCTAAATTTAGCCGGAATTCACAAAATCACTTTTGTCATTTAATGGCAAAAGTGATATTATGAATGACCTTTCAGGTCAATCAAAACTAGTGGAAATTGCGCCACACAGACGTATTGGAGGTATCGGTGCAGTGTGCCTAAGAGCATTTCCACCCGTAGGACGCTATCTCTATCTTCAAGGAGTATTTTACCGATGGGTCACTCTATATATTTCCAGTTACAGAGCATGTCCACCCACCGCGGGCTCTCTACCTCCCTCTCTACGCGGGGGCGACTCATTGATTGGAACACCAGCTCTCACAACAGGACTTCGATGGAAGCGTGACGGGCTAGATTGAAGAGGGTGATGACAAAGTTTGGGGAGCTAGACGATGCCTAGAGCTCGGAGATGCTTGTCCTACACGCGCTCAGAGGGGCAGAAGGTGTTACCACTCATCCAGTGAAGAAGCAACGCGGTGGATCGGTGCCTGGGCGTGCTGCTAACGTTGACCGAGACCGTGAAGCCGGCCACGCTCGACTAATTGCTGACTATTTCGCGCTAAATCCCGTCTACAACTCCCGACTATTTCGGCGGCGTTTTCGCATGCCGCCTGCCATATTCGACAGAGTCCTGGAAGGTGTTCTCGAGGCTGACGACTATTTCGTGCAGAATAACGATGCGCTTGGCGTACCTGGCCTCTCGCCATACCAGAAAGTCACAGCTGTGTTGCGCATGTGTTGTATGGCGTCGCTGCAGACTCGACGGATGAGTACCTCCGACTTGCTGAGAGTACGGCGATGAAGAGCTTCAAGCGGTTTGCACTCGCTGCTGTTAGGCACTTCCGGGCTGAATATCTACGAGATCCAACGGAAGATGGTATTCGTCGGCATGCTAACGTAAATGTAAGACGGGGGGTTTCGGGTATGTTTGGCTCTCTTGCCTGTACGCACTGGGTCTGGAAGAATTGCCCAGTGGGATGGCAAGGCATGAACCAAGACCGAGATGGCAACCGTCTGTGATCATGGAGGCGGTGGCGACCAAGGATCTATGGATTTGGCATCACTATATTGGGCATTCCAGGATCAAACAATGCCATCAATGTTCTTGATCGGTCTCCTCATATTGTGAATTGGCTGGGTGGGTATGCCCCTAACTATGAGTTCAGATTGAACGGGCATGACTTCAAAATGTGCTATGTACTCACAGACGGTATATATCCGAATTGGTCGGTGTTTGTGAAGACAATTAGTGATCCAGTCTGCAAAATGAAAAAAAAACTTTGCAACGATGCAGGAAGCAGCTCGCAAAGACGTGGAGCGGTCTTTCGGTGTGCTGAAATCCCGATTTGGTATTCTTTCACAACCGGGGAGGCTGTGGGATGAAGCTATGATGAGGACTGTGTGGAAAGCCTGCGGTTTTTGCACAGCATGGTGATGGAGTATGAGAGAGCTGACGAATGTGACTGTCTTGAAGACGTCCAAGTGCGTTCATCAGCACGCGATGATCTCACGTTTGATTACCTGCTTATGGAAATGGCTTCACTGCAAAATTCACAAAATCACTCGGTGCTTGGTCGAGGAACTGTAGCACTTTAAAATGGCAATCAGCTAGAAGTTTCACATAAACAGAAAATGATTTTCCAGTAATTCCAACCTAATACAACATTTGAATTAATTTTTCATTATTTTTCGCCGCCCACGTTGTCGCTGCCCTGCGCTTCTGAAGCTTCAGCTGTACATAAAGCGGATGCATCTGCGGCTCGTGCAAGTTTAAGCACTGCTGTTCGATGCAGTCGAATGTACTCCAATGCATCCGGCTCCAAGCTCGAAAGGGGGAAGGTAAACAACATTAAGTTGTTTGCTTCTTCCATAGCACGTACACGCTTCTCGTTGGCTCGTGCAATTCGATCCGTTGCGGCAGCCAGGCGCTTGTTCAGTTGATGACTACCTCAGACAGTTGGGCTGCAGCCTTTGTTGCTTTGTTTCCTTGGGGACGCGGATTTCCGGCCGGCCTGCTGCCGTCGCTGGTGCCGTCTTTGACGCTGATACCGGTGCCAACTGACGCTTCCACTTTAGTTCTGCCGACCGAATTCTCCAGCTGTGCAAGAACTTGAATGCCTTGTTGTCCTTGACTCCTTTCGTCATGTGCGTCTCCTTGTAGTACTGCTGGGCGTCCTTGATCTCGTCATCTGAATTAGATCCGGACTTGTTCAGGTCTTGAATAACGGCCATCGCTCCGCAGAATGTGGCGACGTCGTGCTGAACGATGCTCCACTTGCACTCGAGCGAACGCTGTGAGCGCAAATCAGACCCAGCCTCCAGTTCGGCATTAAAGTGTGCAGCTAGATTCTCCCAGAACTTAGATGATGTTTGGCTGGTGCCCTTCTTGGCGTCAATGCTGTCGTGCAAGTACGAGCGGCACAGTTGGGACTCTTCCTCCTGCGTGAAGGTTTTACCTTTGGTGCGCAGCATGACAGCCCAGATGGTAGCGTTAAACAGTGACAAGGTGATTGTACCTCAGCACAGGGAGCTCCGTAATGTTAATGCTGGCAAATGCCCTGTTCCCTGGAAAGATCGGAAAGATCGCGCTCTTCAAACTTCAAGATAGCTGTATATTTGGCTGATTTGGCGAGCCGTCGCCAAATATAGCGCGAAGAAAATATAGCGCTAAGAGATTGCGGGGTGCGATGGAAAGATATATTACCGCATCCGCTATAAGTGGGCGATAGAGAGGCAGATAGCTAAAGGGCCAAAAGGGTTTGTTTTCCCTTACAGGGACAACCGGGCCACATTATATGTCACAGTGCGGGGGGTGTCCAGAGCTTATATCCATATCAGAGGCCTGTGGATACAGTCACCAGCACTTCCGAGCCATTTCCTATATGAACGCATCAAACTTGTTTGCCGCCTCAATTTTTTCTCGATGCATTTTAAACTTTCACAGGCTTTTAAACGAAGTCTAGGGAAGTATAGCTAACTATTTGGAGGCCGCTAGGTACGCTAGAGCGCGCGCAAGCACCCAAAGCCTGCTCCGCTACGTACTTTTGGTCAGGGCAAGAGTGATGGTCACTGCTGGATCTCGACAGCTAGGAATCGCCTGTAAGAAAAATGGTAGCGCCGGATAGCTCTCGGTCTGAATAGCTCAAATACGCTGTTTTAGTCTTATTCGCTAAGAATTGGCGTAATTAGTGACGAAAAAAACGAGCGCTACATATTTGAGACAACGGCAAACAAAATGTTACTAAGCCACCATTTAGAGTTATCGAGATAATCGCGTTTGAAGTTGATTAATCAAATTTCGGACATAACCGGACATGCAAAATTTCAAGCGCAAAATTACTCGTAAAAAGCGGAAAACACTCTAATTCTATTACTTTACACGCGAGGTTTTCGACAATATACAACTCGTTAAAATTGAGAAAAAACTGCAGCCACAGCGCCTCAAAATTTTGATCCAATGAAAATGGAGATAATTTTTTCAGATGAACACAACTTCTCGAGAACTCAACATTTCTTCGCAGCCAATAGCTCAAAAATCGATCGCGATTCGTACTTTGGTTGATTAGTAATATTTTGTTTGTCGTTGTCTCATTTATGGCCAACACCTGCACACCAAAGCTTACTGTTCATGTTTTTCGCTCTAGGCGTCACAGTGTGAGCACTTCAAGCCAATAAATACTATCATGGTCCAGGATTCCTGGCACGAGTTGCGAGTACTGTCGCTCCAGCGAAGCGACGCGCTGAATCGTCGTCGCGGCTATAACGTTAGTGGAATTCCTTGGGACGAGCGCTTTTAAGACTTCGTTCATGTCGACTCTGGCTCTTACTACCGGTAACATCGAGAAGGGGTGTGCTACAGGTGCTGTGTCGGATTGGTTGCGAGAGCGCGTGGGTCTGTGCATGTACGTGGAGAAGCTGGACTTTCACAGTGAGCAAGATCCAAGATTCGTTTGTGACTCGTACCGGAAGATCAAATGGGTGCGAGATAAGCAGCACAGGCGTCTCGAGGCACTTCAACAACAGCAGGATCAATACGACGAAAGCCATGAAGACGCGCAAGCCAGTGACTCGAGCAAACCTGACGAGTCATTGTTGACTGCAGCAGGTGAGGATGGCGACGGTGGGCCAGAAGGCTCACCTGACAGCGCTACCGAATGCGGCAACGATCCGCTTGATATTCTCGTCGGGGACGTGCTCAGAGGATTCAACGTGTCGGTGACCTGCCGCGGTGCACTCCCTGCCCGAGGGTCAGATCCCCTCGAAGCTATCTCGATACCATGCATTCGTGAAGGCAACTCGCTCACGCTGTGCTCTTCGCCCGGAATTGGCGACCAGCTCGTATCGTTCGGTGGTCGCGTGCTTCGTGACACCTCTATCTTACTTCCCCGTGCTGTTCGAGTGGATCCGATGCAGTATGAGCGAGCACGGTACACATATTCCAACACCGTCTACAGCTTCGACATCCTGTCAAGCACGTGGACTCGCCGTGAGTGCACAGGGCGGGAACCTCGTGAGCGCAGTGATCACTCTGCTCTATTCATGGCGCCTCGACATCTTTTAATTTTCGGTGGGCGTGGGCGCAACGGCCAAGTGTTCCGAGACTTCTTCGCCCTCTCCCTCGAGTGGTGGCACTGGACCCAGCTCGACACCTCGGCCACACCGTACGAGCGGTATTGGCTCGGATGGTGCAGCGCTTTCGACTCGGAGCAGCCCTGGCAGCAAGAGCCTAGCATCTTTCTGTTTGGCGGCAAGTCGGACACGCTCGTCTACAGCGACTTGCACCAGCTGCAGACCACCCGCTTGAAGCGCCTGCTGGCTGACGAGGAAGAGCACGAACGCAAGTACGCCAGGGACGACGACGCAGAGGCAAGCTCCACACGGTGTCAAGAAGAGCGACGAGTGAGTGATGCAGCACGTCTTCTAATGAAGGAACGGGAGCTCCAGAGGCTTCCGAACTGGTTCGTCCCACACACAGTGGGGAAGCCTCCGTCGGCTCGATTCGGCATGCAAGTCGTTGCTCTGGACAACGAGCAGCTCGCGGTGATCGGCGGGTGGCGCATCCCCAAGAGCAAGACAGACAAGATCAGGAAGAGCCGCTCGCTGGACGTGCACATTCTGGACCTGGCGACGCTCGTGTGGTCGACGCCCAAACTCTCGACGCTCGTGAGCGCGCAGCCGTACGTCCCGAGCGAGCGTCTGCTGTTCGAGTGCTTCTACGCGCACCAGACGCTCGTGCTCTTCGGCGGCCACACGTACGCGTCCAACGCCGAGACCGAGTCGTTCATCGCCTGTGCGGACGCGTCCACAGTGCTGTACAAGCTGGACGTGAGCCACATGATCTGGCGCCGACAGAAGTTCGGCAGCGGCGGTGAAGCCGACGACGCAGAGGTGACAGCGGCGTTGCCTCTAGCCCACTCGCATTGCAGCAACAATGCGGTGCTCAACGGCCGGGCCTTCACGTGCTCGTCGGAATCCAGCAGCCTGGAGCTGCAACTTACCGCGCTCGACATCCGAGTGCCGCAGCGAATGTGATGCACGTCGAGCCTTGGCCACAAGAGTCAACGTCGAACTTTTGCTGATCTTGCACGGTCGCTAATCGTTTTCTTGTGGCTGTGACGTCCCTGCTTTTCCACCAATGAGGACGATGTCCCTTCTTTTTGCACCAATGAGATCGATGCGCAAACAATTTTTAAGTATGTGGCATTCGTGTGGCAGTATGGCATACAAAAATCAAGTGGGAAAAACGTTTGAGCAATCGCCCAAAACGTTGTGCCGGCGTCGGCCATCAGCGGCGGTCAGATCCGGATTCGCAGAGCCCTCTGCAGACTGCCGCAATGATGAGAGCCCGCCAACTTACACGCGCGCTGCGCATCGCCTCGAAGCAGCAGCAGGCCCGTCGCGCCTTCTCGTCCGCCGCGCGCG